>CM075852.1:51871036-51873536 GCA_037975125.1 Latrodectus hesperus | reverse complement strand
AAAATCCCTCAAAAGATGTTTTACTCAAAAGCCCAAATAAACCTATATTCTTTCCTAGCAAAACCGGTCCAACATCTTTCCCGGACCCTTCATAAGAGAACAGTGTACCCGGATGTTGGAGAAAAACATGGATATAGAAAAAAGCAATAATATTTAATTTTTTCATTTATTATTACTACTTAGTTAAAACTGTTCAAAGCGTTTACCGGCACAGCATATCACAAGGAAATATTGTATATTCAGATCACTAAATAATCTATTAATTATAATTTTAAAAAATAATAGTATTTTAATTTAAGTTTAGAAAGGAAGTTCTTTCCCAGAATATAAATGAAAAATTTCGAAATTAAAAAACAGCATTCAATAATCCATAAAAAAACAGATTTAGCAAATCTTCGTTCTGGAAAATTTTTCATACGTTTCCTATTAGATAATAGAGTTTGACTTATAAAAGGAAAAAATATATATATTCCATTGATTTGCCTATGTATTACAATAATATATAGGCATATTAATGGAATATATATCTTACCTACATATTAATTTTTCTTACAGTAAGTAAAGCATAGAGAGTAATGGTTTGCGAGGGAAATCCAACTCACATGCAATTCAAAACACACATAATATTGCTACTATTTGTTAGTAATTGCAGTTTCAATCTGCACCCATTTCAGAGAAACATGCTGGTGAAACAACTCACTCAGGCCACAATACGATTAGTGAAACTGGACTGAATATTGTTAAATTATTTTCACAACATTCCGGATAATTCATTGGCATAAGTGAATAAAGTAGATTCTCTTCATCTTATGTTCTGAGGCTTCATTGGGTAACTCATGCACATAACTAGCATTACAGCTGCAAGCATTGCTGGTAAGATTTCTTTAGCTTAGTAGCGCTCCACATCGACATGGGAGAATTCATAATTGGAATCGACCTTATGAATGGAACTTCTTTAGAAATTATGAATCTCATGAATGGAACTTCTTTATTAGGGACAAACTTTCTTTAGGTCTTCTGTTCTCAAGATTCAAGACAGATTTCAAAGAAGCGAGAACAGTTATCAATATTGCCAACGAAGTTTCGCTAGCAATATCATTTTAAAGGATCATCATGGGCCATGCGAAAGAGATACATTTCATGTGAGAAGACAATCTTACACCTTTCATTAAGCCCAGTGGACCCCGTGTACAGTTGAAATAACATTGGGGGAGGCAAGGATTGCTTAAGCAGCAGTCAAGAAAACGTATCGAGAGCATAGGATGAAATTTAACATTGGTACATAATAGGGAAAAAGTCTCAAGATTTTTCTGCCATTCATTTTAGGCAGATGCAGTTAGAGAAATTGAAAAAACAAATGCATGTTGCAATGCTTGACACTGCACTAGTAGATTTATCATGTTGTCATAAGAAAAACTTAGAACAAAGAATTTATTCTTAGCTGATCATATTTAAGAATTATTATTCCTAATTATTGAATTAATAAATATTATTTAATTATATATTAAAAAATAATACTATAAATATAATACTATATTTGAAAAAATTAAAGTAAAAAATTATTATATTATTTAAATGATTATGGCTAAAATCCTTATTAGTAGTAACTTTAAAAAATAATGCAAAGTATGATTGAAATTTTAAAATAAAATTTCGGTTATAATTAATCTCTGCTTTTCTTAATCCATTTATATGTATCTTTACGTAATTATTATATTTTGATTTTTAGTTAATGAAATGATTATTTTTCTCGAAAATCTCTCGTAGGCAATTGATATTTAAATAGTATATTCATACTTATGTTATCGTTTAGAAAAATGAAATCTTAATTAAATAATTAATCGTTTCTAATTGTTTACTATTCAAAATTTATAGTTAACTTAAGTATGTCTATATTTAATCAGGGCGTTATTTCAGAGAAATAATATTTATGTTATTTGTGAGATGCATTTTTACACGCACATTATTAGTGTACTTCTTCATTCTATCGTGAAAATGTTTGATGAATGTCTAACAGAAATGAATATAACTTCCAATTTTCACTCATAATATCTGAATGCTATATATACATATTGCGCATGTGTTTAAAAATTATAATAGCATTAATTCACACGTTGAAGACAGAATGTACATGTGTTTGCAAAGCAAACACTTTCTCTAATGTATAAATACTTCAATTTGCGTTAACATGATTATAATTGCTTTTCTCAAATGTTTTGAAATTGCTTGGCATAATCACCTTATTTTGATTTCGTAGCAGAAAATAAATTTGCTTATACTTGACAGATGTGTAGAAATCACAAAAATTAGATTGAAACATTGTTAAAAAATGTACATTCATCTCATATAATAGATGATTAATTTGACAAAGTTAAAGAAATTTGATATTTACACGTCTTAATTGAACTTCCTTAGAATTGACGTTGAAGTTCATTTTCTTTTGTCAAGCATACATTTAAAAAGTAAAATGCTTACAATTAGGAAAAAAATGTGCTATAGT
>CM075852.1:51863714-51866214 GCA_037975125.1 Latrodectus hesperus | reverse complement strand
GACATCTTCAAGACGTGCCTGAAGGTCTCGAAGGTATTCCTCTGGCGATGAAGATGTATCCGGTGGACGACCAAACTGAAGATCACAAGGGAGACGAAGTTCGCGACCAAAGAGCATCTGTGAAGGAGTATATCCGGTAGTCTCATGGACAGCACTGCGATATGCAAGAAGAAACAGCGGTAGCTTCAAATCCCAATCTTGCTGATTTCTGGAAACCATAAGGGAGAGGTTATTCAAGATGGTTCTGTTAAACCTCTCTACCATGCCATCCGATTGTGGGTGTAGTGGCGTGGTCTGCGTCTTGTCTATTCCGAGAATTTGACACATTCCTTTAAACACAACAGAGGTGAAATTTGTCCCTTGATCAGAATGAATTTGTAAGGGTGTGCCGAATCTGGAAACCCATTGTTGCACTAGAACCTCGGCTACTGTAGTCGCCTCTTGATCGGGGATTGCAAACGCTTCAGGCCACTTAGTAAAGTAGTCCATGACAACTAGTATGTATTTGTTGCCATTTGAGGATCGTGGTAAAGGACCCAAAATGTCCAATGCTATCCTCTCAAAAGGTGCTCCTACGTTGTACCGCTGCAACCTTCCTCGGCTACGTTTCTTCGGTCCTTTACGTGCCGCACAGTCATCACAAGATTGGCACCATTTCTCTACATCTTGTCTCGTTTTGCTCCAATAGAAGCGTTCTCGAACTTTCTGTAGAGTTTTCATTACTCCGAAGTGGCCTCCAGTTGAGCTACTGTGCAATTCTTTCAAAACATCTGAAATTCTTGATTTTGGAAGAACAAGCTGCCATTTGAAATTACGTCCATCATCGGACTCCCATTTCCTGTATAAGACACCATTTCTTATATGGAGTGAGTCCCAAAGAGCCCAATATTGCTTAGTAGCAGGACTGTAGGTGGAGATATCCTGCCAACTTGGTCTCATACTAGAAGATTCTTTCAATTCAAGAATTGGATTTATATCTGGGTCTTCTTTTGGGCTTCCCTAAGTCCTTCATCACTCCATGGGTCTGGTTTTGATGGAGGTGAAACAGTAACTTGGCGTACCGAAGTATTTATCAGCTGATAGTTCTTCTCTACTCTAGAACAGTATCGGCAGCTTTCATTACATGGCTTCCTTGATAGTGCATCAGCATTTCCATGAAGAGTTCCTTTGCGATGACGTATTTCAAAGTCAAACTCCTGGAGTCGTTGAATCCATCTGGCTACCTGTCCTTCCGGATTTTTAAAATTTAAAAGCCAGGTTAAGGATGCGTGATCTGTCCGGAGCAAGAACTTTCTTCCATAGAGATAATGGTGGAAATGTTCTATGGCTTTAACGATTGCCAGCAATTCCTTCCTGGTTGTACAGTAATTCCGCTCTGGTTTCGATAGACATTTACTCCAATAAGCAATGACATATTCTTTATCATCAATTTCTTGCGACAAAACAGCTCCGATATTTTCGTTGCTGGCATCCGTATCTAAAATGAATAATTTTTCGGGCTGGGGATATGCAAGAACGGGCGAAGATGTCAACGCCTCCTTCAGTTGTTTAAAAGCTTTCTCACATTCATCTGTCCATAGAAATCTCTGTTTAACTTCTGTCAACTTGTGAAGGGGTCTGGCAATACTTGAAAAACCCTTAACAAATTTCCTGTAATATGTGCATAGTCCAAGAAAACTTCTTAATTGGTGGACATCTTTTGGACGACTCCAGTCCTTAACTGCAGAGATCTTTTCAGGATCTGTTCTTACACCTTCAGCAGAGATAATGTGTCCCAGATAGCTTACTTCACGTCGGAATAAATTACATTTGCAAGGATTCAGCTTCAGGTTGGCCATTTTTAATTTTTCCAGCACCTTTCGGATGTTTCTTAAATGGTCTTCGAATGTGCGCCCTACAATAATGATATCGTCCAAATATACCAAACAGGCTTCGTAGGAAAGTCCTCGTAATACTGTCTCCATCAGGCGCTCAAACGTTGCAGGTGCATTGCAAAGCCCAAATGGCATAACCTTGAACTGCCAAAGTCCTTGTCCTGTGGTGAATGCAGTCTTTTCTCGATCCTCAGGATGTATCTCTACTTGCCAATAACCACTCTTGAGATCCAAAGTCGAAAACCATTGTTTTCCAGATAAAGCATCAAGTGTATCGTCAATCCTAGGAAGAGGGTAACTATCTTTTTTAGTGATGTTGTTTAACCGACGATAGTCAACGCAGAATCGGGTAGAACCATCTTTCTTCCGAACTAAAACAATAGGCGAAGCCCAAGGACTCTCTGATGGCTCAATAATGTCATTCTGCTGCATTTCCATCAGAAGATTATCCACCTCTTCCTGCTTAGCGAATGGCAATCTTCTCGGATGTTGTTTAATGGGTGGATGATTTCCTGTATTGATTCGGTGCTGCGTCAATTTGGTTCGCCCAACATCATCTGATTTCTTGGAAAAGAGATCTCCGAATTCTAATAATAAATTTCTTGCAGCATTCCTCTGTTTATCAT
>CM075852.1:50878714-51116214 GCA_037975125.1 Latrodectus hesperus | reverse complement strand
GATACTGGAAGTCAGAATACGATTTTGAAAAAGAGTTTATTTAATAAAATTAAAGACACTGTTGGTTTACAATCATCTAATATTTTGTTGACTGGTTTAGGAATGAAATCAATTAAACCATCAGGTTATTTTAATGCAAAAGTTTAAATTAATAATTCGAAAGTTAATACAAATACTTTTGTTATAAATGATGACTCTGTAAGTTTTGATTTAATTGTAGGAACTGTCATTATTAACTAAGGTACTTTAATAGTTTCAGCCAATGGAGAATCGTTTCACACTATCAAGAACGAAATAGATAATTTCTTAATTATTTTGTAAATCTTAACGATGAATCAGAAATTGATTTAAGTCTCATTAAGGATAAATCATCGTGCTCTGAAAAACATTCATTAATAAAAAAATATGTTCCTAGTAAAATTAAAAATGTTGATGTTAAATGAAAACTAATTTAACTGATGAAATCCCTATTTGTTCTTCCCCCCGAAGACTACCACCTTTTGAGAAAAAATAGTTGAAGCTGAAATTGAAGAATGGTTAGCCAAGGGAATAATTCGTAATAGTTCTTCTGATTTCTCTTAACCTGTAGTATTAGTTAAGAAAAAAGATAATTATCATTAATAATAGACGACTTAATAAGAAAACGGTTCGTGAACATTTCCCTTTGCCAGTTATTGATGACGTAATAGATAAATTACATTCTTCCGTAGAGTTCACAACTTTGGATTTAAGAAAAGGCTTCTTCCATGTTGACGTTGAAGAAAATTCTTGCGAATATACTTCATTCGTTACACACGATGGTCCGTATGAGTTTTTGAAGTGCCCATTTGGATTAACTAATTCCCCGAGAACTTTTCAGAAATACATCTATAATGTGTTTCGATGATTATTAAAAGAAGGTGTTGTAGTGATTAACATGGATGACTTAATTATTCCTGCCGAAAACGAAACCGAAGGTGTTAGAAAACTTAAACTTGTCCTGCAAACTGCGTGGGAGTATTGACTGGAATTGAACTTAAAGAAATGTAAATTTTTGAAACGTGAAATAGAATTTTTAGGCTATAAAATAATAAATGGTAAATTACACCCGTCAACAAATAAAACGAAAGCTGTAATTAATTTTCCCGAACCAAAAAGTACAAAAGACGTTCAGAGCTTTTTAGGATTGACTGGTTACTTTAGAAAGTTTATTCAAAATTATTCTATTATTGCTAAAACTTTAAAAAAAAGCGATTTATTGAGGAAAGAGTCTAAATTTAAATTTGAAGAAAATGAAAGAAATTCCTTTAACCAATTGAAATTTATTTTATCCACGGAACCCGTTCTTACAATTTTTAACCCTCAAAGTGAAACCGAAATTCATTGTGATGCCATTATTGATGGTTATGGTGCCAATCTTATTCAAAAGTCTTTAGTAGATAATCTGTTCCACCCTGTTTGCTACATGAATAAGAAGACAACAGAAGCTGAGAAGCAAATTTTAAAAGTTCAAAATGAAAATCGCAAAACTTATAATTTAAGAAGAAAACAAGCAAGAAAATTCAAATTAAATGATATTGCTATTAACCGTATACAACAAGGTCCAGGTCTCAAGTTAAAACCCAAAAATTTAGGTTCCTACAAAATAATAAAAGTTAAAAGCAATGACACATACGATGTGCAAAAAATCATTTTATTGATTTTTGTACCGAAGGTCCCCTGATTACTAGTACTTGTGCTGAGTACATGAAGCCTTGGAACGATGTAACTTAAAATATGCTGAAAGAGGAAAAGAAGACACCGATGACGATCAACTCCTGATTTTGACTTTTTTACCCACAGAATTGCTATTTTTTAAGACTAAAACTTTTTATTTCAGACTGCTACCTTTTCAATTTTTTAAAAAAGGAATAGTATCTGAGGTGTGTTCAAGACGTTTCCTTTTGAAGAGGGCCAATGACGAGAGTGAAGATGCAGCTAATCTCTAACCAGATGAAGATGAAGAAGTCTTCCACGACGGAATCTCAGATTCGAGGAACAACGACGATGATTTAGATGAGAACTGAAAAGACGAATTAGACGAGAATTGACGGCAATGTTTACAAATTTCTTCTTGAACACGTTACTGCTCCTATTCATTTTTTATTTCTGGAATTTTTGATTCCAGACGAATGCTGAGGTCAGCTATTGTCATCAGGATGGCCGATTGTGGGATTGAAAGCGCCACCAGAGGGCCATTCACATGTTTGCTGTCGGACATAAAGAGAGGAGAGAACGACGAGGAGAGCCTAAATGAAGACGTAAAGACGTTCAAACGAATAGGACAATCAACTTTGAATTATTCACTACAATGATGTTAGAATGGATAATATGCTTTGATATTGTAAAGATGTAAATAGCTTTTTCTTATTTTGTCCAAAACCATAATTAAATCATTTAAAGAATAATGCGTTAATGTGTTAATTCCTGACAAGGAATCCTCCGAACCTGCATATATATGTAAATAAAACCATACATAATAATATTAAATAACTCATCTTTTTCATTCATTCAAAATAAAGTGCATTTTTTAAGGAACAAAAAATTTCATAATGCAAGACATGATAAAAATTAAATTTTCGAATACACATAAATTGGTTATATTTTTAGTTCTGAAATAACTTTTACAGTATTATTATTTACAGCTCAGTAAAATTATATTTCATTAAATACGAAATTTTCCAAATTAATCTCTCAAGTAAATATATCTTTTAAATTAAATAATCACAAAATGAAAGATAAAATTGTGCTGTTAAACACTGCCTGAAACTTTTTATCAATGCATTTTTAAATATATTTTACAAAATCTTTTTTCCAATTTTTATGCAATTTCTTTGGCACCAAATTACAATTCCAACAGTTTTAGAACACAGATTTATAGATGTACGATAAAATCTTGATTGTACAATATTTTACAATATTGTGAGCAATAATTAAGCAATTAAATTAATATTAACTTTATTACTTTCTTCTCTTTTTTCCATTCCTATTAATAATCTCAAATTGTTTACTTTTTTAAATAATATATATGTCATGATTGAAATGTATCATAAAATATTTTTATTTTTTACATGTTTGACAATGTCAGTCAATTAAATTGAATAATAAATTACACATTCTGTTTTACATGCTTCTTAGTCAAAACTAATTTCATAATTTTTCGCATACTTTCCGTTTCATCACATGAATATTTAAAAGTTATATCACAAATGATGAATCAGAAATAATTTGATTTAGCTATTTAATTCCAAAAATGTACTTAGAATCACAAGGAATTTGAAAATCATCATAAAATATGTTTAATTATTTGTTAAATTGTGGTTCTTGGAACACTCCATTTTTTATTAAAAATTTAATTTTAAAATTAAGTCATTAACAAAATTTAAATAACCTAGTTTGTAGAGTGTAAGTATTCATCAAATTCCTTTCCAAACCAATAGAATCAGGATATTTTAAAACATTTTTAATTAGTTTATAAAATGAAATTTTTACTGAACAGTACATTGTTTTTAAGACACCAGTAGAAATATTAAAAGAATAATTATTCAAATGACTATGTTCAAAGCTTTATTATACAATTAACAAAGCCCATCAATTATCAATAAATTTGCATTTGTTATGGTGGTTTTTGCAATTCAAATTAGATTAAAGAAATAAATTAGTCATTTTAAAATAATTATATGATGAAATAAAGATTTTATTCTTTTGAAACGATAAATTTTATTAACTGTAATAAAATGACTCGTTTTTATTATTACACATTTTCAATATAAATAACACATATAAATCATTAAAGTGCAGTCTATAAATGATTTTATTGTCAATTAAATCATGTATCATTGAAAAAGTCAAATTATTGAGAATTAATATATATAATATTAAGTTCCTAAGTTACGAAGTATATTTCATATAATTTTGAAAAAGCAATGATTTAAGAAAATTAAACCATAATAATTTCGTTTTCCATCTTCATTTCTTTCATATCTTTTTTACATTATTAACATATTTTTTTAATTTATAAAATATTAATAGACTCTTTAAATCAGTCCCATCTGAAGAAAGAAATAAACGTCATTAAATCTGTATTCCACATACTGAAGACATTAATATGATAATTTGTCTTAAAATATCGGTATCAAACTGTTACTTAATCATTTTTAAGGATTTCAGCCACAAGTTACGTCAATGAAAGAACCACACGAGAATATTAACTCGAAATAACCTTCCAAAAATTAAGAACAGCACTTAATCTTATTCACATTTCACTAGTTGACAGACTAGAATGAAATCTTTTGGAATTGGGCACGCCCTTTTTCGTTACAAAAAGACATTGATCAGGCTTTATGACATTCTTCCGTGGTTTCAGACCATTATCTGGAATTAGATTTTCGATAAGTATATTCTCTTTGAAAATAAATATAAATTTCAGGGAATTTCATTTTAATGACGAATATAATTGAATTCATCAACATTAAGGATAATGCAAAATTTTTGATATTAGAAAATAACCGGAATAAAGTGTGTAATAATTGTATTTGATTGTAAAATGTGAGTATACATTTATTTTCAAAATTTAAGTGAGGAGATGAAAGTCTGTGTTGGAAAGCAATATACGTTGGTGACAGAGAAACTTGTAACAAAACGATATGTGCCATGGAATACAATTCAACAATGTATGAATTTAAATAATATAACGGGAAAGGTGCTTACAGTAGTTTATAGAATTCATTGTAGTCTATATTCCCTCGTTGAAGTATTCTTCTTGCGTAAAAATAGACCTTAGAGTGATAAATAAAACAGAAAACACATCTTGAGTTAGAAAGAGAGATCAATTCAATGAATAGTAAATAGAAGTGTGAATATTTGTAATATTAATCACATTTTCATGTAGAGAAGTATGAAAAATGGATAATCGTATTAAAAACAATGTGCAGCGTTGTCAAAATGGCATTCAAGTTTCGAAAAAGTTCAAACATTTTGAATATTTTTTTCGCAAAAGAAACATGCCTCAGTCGATTTTATATTTTAAAAGGAAAATATGATTTGTACTGTAAAACTTACTGAAATAAAACATTCAATATGATATATTTCTTGATTCTTTTTAGCATATCATGGTCTTTGTTGATAATGAAAGCAATTTATAAAACCAAATAAACACTTATCAAAAAGTTGTGTTCAAACACCCAAGAAATATAGATATATTGCTATGGTAACCAAATAGCATTATTTAGTGACTACCGTATAGTTGACATCTGTGGTTGAAGCTGGATTAATGAAAAACTATTTGACTCTAACTTTTAGAGAAGGTAGTCTAATTAAGTCCAGACCAGCAAATGCTTAAAGGAATTTTATTATTCTGTTAGTCCATGGAATATATATCATGTTCAGCGTGACATGGCTAATATTTCAAACATTCTGTGTCTGAATAGTTATATTTGCATATGAAAGAAAATTTGTTCAAATACCATGAATTATGAAACAAAAACTTAATTTGCATTTGTATATTATTTGGATTTACCCCGACCAGTATATCAATGGCCTTGATTACGGGCTATTTTTACGATATGAGCCTTACTCCTTAGATATCATTTCAAGATTGTACATCGTAGAAATTTATCTTGCTTTATTTTTGTGAAAACATTCCATAGCTTCATAGAATGAATATCATCAAAATCTACTAAGAGAAAATTGCACTTAAGGTTGCCAACATAATCACCGTATCAAAATACTACTGAAAATATCAGAAATCCCCTTTGACAAGTTTTATACATATATATTGTGTGTATGAAATAACGATCTGTAAATATGGATAGTTTTTTGAATATTAATCTCTAGTGAGGTAAAGATAATTATCTTCAATTATTGATAGTTTCATTTGCATAATAATCGAATATCTGTTAAAAATTTATAAAAAGAACCTATAACTCCCATGCTCTTTGTTTATCTTGAAACTAAATTTTTATTAAATATTCTTATATTTTATAACGTATGGAAACTCAGTTTGGAAGCATTTTGTTTTGTTCCATGACGAAACATATTTTTTATTTTTCAGAATGATACCAAAGCAATAATTAACATTTTTTTTTATAATCTACCCCTCATTTATATGACATTTTATGTCTTACCTCATACTAAAAAAAGTTTAGCATTTTAAAAATAATATCCAACAAAACTTTTAAAATTTCGTTGGATACTATTTTTAAAATGCTTAACATTTTTTGCTTAAAGTTACGATTTTTAAAATACTTAACTTTTTTTGTTTACTGTTTTTTTCTTTAATGTTAAGGAAAAATTATCTTTTAAAATTAGTTTTAAACATTTTATTACTACATTTAATATTTTTTCTTCCCATCAAGAAATCCTTCGGAACTATGGCACATCTATTACATTTCCCCTAAAAACTGGTATGATATGACTTCAAGCCGAAAAAACTGAATATTAATTCCGTAAGTTTCGGAGAAATTTGAAACAAATGATCAGCTAATTAAATCTTAAACTGAGGTTTAAAGTGATTGCAGACTTAAAGATTTAGTTACGATTACATTTTCCTACCATAGAAATAGATTTTAGATTATATAGAAATAGATTCTAGATCTATTCTTCAATTAGATGTTATTTTTTTGACATTTGTATTGATCTATATATTTAGATGATATAAAATAAAGAAAGTGATTTAGATCATGACTTTGCTTTTAAAATAACTATTACCAAGTGGTGCAAAATATTTGAGATGTAATTTAATAGTTATTTTGATGTACTTAACGTAAGAAATCGTCTGTTCTAAGCAAAAATTCATTAATAAAAGAAAACACACAAACATCTGATAAATTTCTCCGAATAATTTATTTACAACTCTCTTTTTGATGTTTAATACTTGCATACCAGCCTGTCTATTTAAAATTAGATTAATTTTGGTGTCATTTTTTATACTGATATTTAATTTAACTAAACAATATTCTGCTGATCTAATAATCTTGTAAAAAACGTCATCACAATGTAGATTGTTTCACATTCAAAATTGCTTAGTGTCATCTGATCAATTACAGAGTATTATTTTACGTCATTTTATCAATTACAGAGTAGTGTTTCATGGCATGGCATCGTATTATTTACCGAATAT
Organism: Latrodectus hesperus; assembly: GCA_037975125.1. Lineage (NCBI taxonomy): Eukaryota > Metazoa > Arthropoda > Arachnida > Araneae > Theridiidae > Latrodectus > Latrodectus hesperus. Next base: position 51,109,076 of record CM075852.1, on the reverse strand, counting down.
TTGCATTGAAAGGAGAAACTTGATAAATTGCGAGTTAAAAGCATTTCTCACTATTGAAAGCCTACATATTATATATATATATATATATATATATATATATATATATATATATATATATATATATATATATATTGTTACAAATTTATAAATAATGATTATATTTGTCTTAAAATATCTCAGACAGATCAGAAATTCTCACATTTTGGGCAAAAATTGCGGTATTTACATGTGTTGTAGTTTAAACGCGGATTTCTTAATGATTTGGCGACTTGGCGAGATTCTTGGCGACTTGGCGACGGTTGGCGAGATTTTTGGCGACTTGGCGAGAAATCGATACTTTTGGAAACATCCATCACCTAAGCTCTAGGACCAATATTTTTCGAGATAGCCTAGAAGCTTCCAGAACCTTGGCGAAATTGGTAGATTTCTCCGCCAAGTCAGGTATAAATACCGCAGCCCGACATGGAAGAGTCAGTTTTGTGAAGACAGTCAGTGAGTGAAGACGATTAGTTGTGACTGCTAGTTGTTCTCTGTCTGAGGTATTTGAGACCTGTGATTGGAAGCTGTTTCTTATTATATCTGACGAATTGTAGCTGTATAATTGTGACTGTTACAGCGGGAATTTCGTTTATTTAGTGAAGTTCTTACGAATAAAAGTCTTGTGTTCATTAAGTGGTTGCTTTATTCAACTCTGAATCGACACGAACCCGTGAAGCTATATATATATATATATATATATATATATATATATATATATATATATATATATATATATATATATCACAGCTATTATCAGTAAAAAGTTATTAGATTTACCTTTTAGAAACCAAATCAAGAGTGTTGTTAAAACAAAAAGATATTAACTCTAAATAACTTAAATATCTCTAAAGGGATAGCTAAAACCTATATATAAATTGGAGGCTTTAAGGTTTTTCCATAAATCTGGCGAATTTATTTAAAAATTTTCTAGCAAAAATGTTCAATAAACCAAGCATATTAAACATACTATAATTTTTATTTAAATATTAATATTGTTTCGATAATTTTATAGTTCAAAAAACACTTATCTAGTTAATATACTTTAATTTTATAATTTTTATACATTTGTGATAAATTATTTTAAAAACATACGTAAGACAAAAAGTAACATTTTAAATCCAGACCAATTTGCCTTCAACTGTTATTTTCAGTTATATCTTTCACAGTAAAGTGATTAAACAAAAGTAAGCATTTTTGTAAATGATATTGCGACATTTTCAAAAATATTAATTAATAAAATTAAATTATATTATATTAAGATGGATTACTTGTGAATTATAATTTCTTACAATTTTATGTCAGTTCATCAAATTTTCAAGTAAAACTCTCATTAAAACTAGTTGATAATAAAATATGAATAATACAGGTTAATTTAACTCTGTTTCTTGTTAGGAAATTGGATTGACAGTAAAAATAATTCGTGTTGCTCTTTATATATTCGAATATATAAAATTATTTAAATGATACTAGGCAAAAATTATAAAATTTAGAGATTTGGAGAGAGAAGAAAGGACTTGCTCATATGATTTCATTATGATATAACTATGAGATAAATATACTGGAAAGTATGATAACTATGCTGGAAAGCATGTGTATATTGTTTAAAAAATGCTAATAAAATTCCTTGAATCGCATCCATTATGCATTGCATCCAATATAACATCTAAGATTTTTTGTCATATGAGCTTGTGCAATTTCTGCAGAGTAATGAGATATTAGTAAGCAATTTAATAATAGACTTTTTTTCAGAACTTATATATTTCCGTGTATAGTGTAAGAATGTTTAAAAAGAAGTCTAAAACATTTTTAATAAAAATGTAAATTACGCACATTAATTCAATTGAGAATGTGTGAAAATAATGTTTTTTTTTCATTAAAGAATATTATAAAATGATGTAAGTGAATTTTCGCCATTCTATTTTAGCGACATGTTAACAAAAATACAAACATAATTTTCTTTAAACAAATACAAAATTTTTATTAAAATGATAATTGCAAAAGCGCTTATAAAAACTGCAAACGTGTTTATGTCTGATTTTTTATTGAAGTGAATCTAGATACTGAGAATTTTTGGGGTATAATTTCTCAGCATTCAGGAAAGGTAAACATGTTTTTAAGTATTATTCTCATGTTTGTTATTGGTACAAACTCCTTAATGTATATATGAAAATTGATATTTCAATAACTATTTAAAAGCAAAAAACTTAAAATTGGTAATACATTTACTCTTTTTCAAATAATTGTCCAATATTTCAATATATGAAAAACATTATAAGATTTTGTAAATTTTCTTTACAATCATTTTGAGGATGTATATTTTAAAAAAATATTTATTAATTTAAATATATTTTTGAATACTACAGAAAACAAAAACATGTGTCATTATGCTTTATAATTTATATATATAGTTTAATTTTTAAAAAATTGAATAATCTTACTGATTTGATGAATTATTATAATTTTAGTAAAACATTATATGAAAGCAATTAATTTATAACATTAACCAATTAATTCACTTTAAATTAAGCATATTTTCATTCAGTAACTGAAACACAACAAATTCATTAAATTGTAAAAAATGAATATAAAGACAACCATACCTTTTAAAAATACCTGAAATATATAAGCATTTTGTCACCAATTACTTTACAATTTTTGCCTAATTTTTATCGTTTTGAATTTAATACAAAATTTTAGATTTTATTAAAAATATCTCTTTAATTATTTTTTTCAGTTTGCAGTTTGTAAGTAGTGCAATAATATAATAAGAGAAACAATAAAAAAACTTCACAAAATAGTTTAACGAATATATAAAATAAATAATTTAAGCAATTTAAAATTTTTCAGCCATTAAACATATTCTGAATTAATAAGGATGCTTGTCTGGTAGTTTTGTCCTTTTTAATCTTTTGGAAAATACTAAGTATATTCACGTGCGTTCTAATAAATTGCTTTCTTGAACTAAAATAATAAAATTTACATATTTTCATTTATTGATGCTTTTATCATAGGCATTTTATTTCAGATATTTATGCCAAATAATTTGTATTTCATCATTTGCTAAATATTCTGCGATTGCATAAGTCTCCTATAAAATTTAAGACTAAATCTAAACCTGGTATGACAAAAAATATTTATTTTATGTTATTATAATGGCGTATAACAAATGTTTTCTTTTAAAAATTTTTGTTGGTTAATTTATTTCATTTTGTTCGAATACTGAGAGTAAATTATTATTTGATTTTTAATTTAAAATTTAGTTTTTGTAATATTTGCAATGGTATTTTTTGCATCCTTCCTTTATTTTTTCATAAAACATTATTTTACATTTTTCAAACTGTTAAATAACTCTCTTAGTATCAATAAAATTTTAAATAAAGTTTTGTTTTCTTAATTATTAATTCAATATCATATTGGTAACTTTAATGATAAAATATCGATTTTGAGAGTAACATTAGAATTAAATTTTGTTTTGAAACCTTACTTACTTTTTTTTATTTTGAAAATAGCTGTACTAAAAACTGCTTAAAAATACCTTAACGATTTTTTAATAATACTTATTCTTTCTCAGAGTTTTTTTTTATCACAGATATTTCTTATAAAATTTAATGCTAAACTTATATAGAGTTTTACATTTACTGTACGTAAATTATATCATTTTATTCTAAGCAGATGTGACTAGCTTTTCAACACCTTTTTATTTTTAAACTCATTTTACGTTGTTAATATTGTTAATGTGAATGATGCAAATTATTTATTTTATTTGAACGGTTCTTTTTTGAATGAATTATAATAGTACATAACATTATTAATTTAATTTTATTATTTCATGAAATAATATTGATTAAATTATTAAGTAGTTAAATTCAATATTTTATTTTTAAAATCAAACTACGTTGTTAATATTGTCATAATAAGAGGTGAAAATTTATTTATTGTATATTAAGGTATTTTTTCAAAGAATTATGCTAGTACATAATATTATTAATTTTAAATGAATTGTGATTGCTGCAGTTTAGTATTTTTTACCAATTTCATTATCTAAATTTTTATTTTATAATTCTAATTCTTATTACCATTGTTTTCAGCAAAAATATCAACCATGCAAATCAATTATTTTGAAATCCTGTAATAAATTTTATGCAAAAATGAAGTTTATCAAACTTTAAATAAAGGGTATTCCGAGTAAAATTTATTTACTTTCACTAATTTTCTCTTTGAATATGTTTCACAAATATATTTACTCAGAAAATGTAATTTAAAGTTGTGCAATGAATAATTTATACTATTTTATTTGGGCCTCAAAGAATTCATAATTATCGTGAAGAATAGATAAAAAATGAAATTCACTTTCTAATGGAAAACGAAATTAAAGCTATAATTATTCTTAATTTAGCTGGAAAAATGGAAAATAATTGTTTTTCAACTGACAGTGAATATTTCAGAATGTTCTCATCTTTCTTATTAAAACAATAATGGCTGAATCGCCAGAGGTTCAAAGCATTTTGAAAATATTTTTAATGATTATGCAACAGAATTTGTAATTTCATTGAAAATCTTTTTTGGAATGAATCTCCGCTTATGAATTATAAGAAGTAATAACATTATTTATCAAGGAATGATAAAGTAATTATGTAATGCTCTTATATATAAAGAGAGAGCATTATACGATTATTTTAACATTTTTATCTTTTCAGTTTCAATTATTTTAACTTTTTCTTTTTAATATTCAGGCAATTGTTTTCTTTTTAATTTGTAAAATTCAGAAAAAAATGTATTATTTTCCTTATATTTAAGAGTCATTTATTGCTAAATAATATTTAAATATAATAAAACATGCTTTTTAAGAAGTTCTATTTTACAAGAGTAAAAATTTCTCATTTAGTTTGCTATAAATAATGAAGTGAAAAACATTTTCGTATGGATTTAATTTTCAGATTCGGGGGTGATTTGAAATTCTAATTTTTATTTCATTTATCGACATTTTCTTAGTATTTAATGAATAATTCTTGATTTTAAATTTGAACTAAGCACTAAGTTTTATATTTTTTTCCTCTACTTATTAAATATTAAAATACGTTATTAAGTTAAATATAAATTATATTGTTGTTAATGTATTTATTGCTTTTAAGAAAAAGAATTCAAAATTTACAAAATGTCTCAGTATAATAAATTTTAGATAAAATTTTGAAATTATCTTTGGAAATGAAGATTTGAGCCGTTCATCCAACAATTTAAAGTAATATGTTTGAGAGAAACAATACGCTATTATTGATTAAAATCAACCAAATTTTTAAAAGAAAACAATCTCTTTGATTCAGAATAATAGTAAGAAATAATAGCAAACATTATTCCAAATGATTTCGAATAAAAAGGAAATTTGTAAATAATTAGCAACTTAGCTTATAAGAATGAAATTTGATTTTTGTCATTGTACATTGACATAAAAGAGTGTTTGACGATGAAAATGAAATAAATTTAATATTTATTATTATTTTATAACTATTTCTATTTATCATAGAATATCACTATATTTTCCATCATCAACTTATGTTATATTATATAAAATATATAATTTATTAATATTCTATTAATCGTGAATTTCTTATTCAAGATTGCACACCACTATCAAGTGTAGGATTTGAAATAAGAGAGGGATATTTTTTATAATTTTGAGTTCTTATAAATATAGCATAATTGAGAAATGATTGAGTAATTTAACTTAACTGTGTAGTCAACTTATAGTGTTAATTCTAGCATTAAGAATATAATTGCTGAGAATTAATATCTTCATTCTTATAAAATTTAATGCAGCAAAAGATTTAACTGTTTGCTGTAAGCAAGTTATATAAATTTAACTGTTTGCTGTAAGCAAGTTATATAAATTTAACAGCAATATATAATAAGCTAATATGACCATCTAATAATATGATGAAACATTTGGAGAATATTACTTGAATCTTTTTAAATACCAATCAATAAGAATTATTATTGGCGCTCAAATATCTCAAAAAAGTATTCATTTTTTTATTTAAAAGTTATTTAAGTATAACAGAAACTAACCATTTTTCATTTGAGAAATTTTTAACTCATTAATAATATTCATTTATACTATCAGAATAAATCACGATTTTTATTATAGTTCCAGCTGATATTTTCATTGATGTTACATTTCTTTTGTCGAAAGTTGCTCTGGGTGTAAAGATTTTTACTAAAGTATACTATTATTTGTATATTTATATCTGAATAAATATTAATACCATTTTAAAAGTGTTGAAGAGCAAGTAAATCCTTTTTCCAAGAGTTACGAAGTTTCTGCTGTTCCTTGCTCACATATTATTTTTAAAACATAAATTGTATAAATATGAATATATGTTTTAATTTGCTGTGTTATGTGCAAAACTATCTAATCTTCCATTCACAATTTTTATATTTTCTATTACAGGACTTTGCAAGGAATATCTTCAGTGAATTTTTTTCCCTCATTATGCAACAAGAGAACAATATTTATCAATATTTTATAACTCTCAATCTTATCTATCTATACCAATGAACTATGATCATCAGCACAAATAATAAAGATTCAAATACTTCCAACCTCCTTGCAGCATTTTTTTAGCAAGCATCCATATTTCAGTTACTAAATTTAAAATCAAAATATCTCCTTCCAGAACACAGTTTTCTCCATAAATATCAAATCCTGTTTAATGTACTGTTTTAATAAATAATATTTCAGTATATTGCTTTTATAAATAACTTAATTTTTTAAACATTAATTAAATTCTTACTAAGGCCAATTTAAATTGTCAAAATTAGTTCTTTTAATCAAATTATAGGAGACACAACACTTATTTCCTTTTTCAAAATGTAGCTTAACAAATATTCATCAGTTATAAATTTTATAGAACATAAAAATTTAAAAAGGTTTAAAAAAACTAAAATTACTCATTCCTTTAATCATTTAATAATAATAATAAGTAAAATCCCTGTGAATTTAAATTAAACTTTCTTCTTTCGATTGATTATACGTGATATATAATTATGTACTTTATTTGAAAAAATATAAAAAACTTATAATATTTAAGTATTTGTGAATATAGAAAATGTTTCGTAAAGTATGTACTGACGTAATACCGAGTGAAATCCAACTTCAGCCTACCTCTTGACGACAAAAGAAAAAATGGCAATAAATGTATTAACATAATATGAAACAAAGCATGGGTAGCAAGAAATAAAACTAATGTATCCAATGTGCAATTGTAAAACATAATTCTTGTTTATATTTAAAATATGTATAGCTTTGTTTAAAAATTATTAAAAGCTAAAATATAAGTTTTAGAAGAATTTTCTGCCCTTGGTGACAAATCGAGTGCCTTCATCTCGGATATGTTACCCTCAGTGACGAGACAGCTTCAAAAACGTTTTAATCATAGCTTTGTGACACCAGTTCATTTACAATTTCTTTGAAACATCTTTTCCTTTTGTTTTATTCATTTTTAAATAACATTAATAAAATATATATAAACACAAAACTAAAACCATTCTTAAAATAGAAAACAGGTGTTGAATATACGATAAATAGGATTCTTTAATACTGTGTATATTACTCATAAAACATTAAACAGTTATCAAATTAAATGATTTTGGCTATGAATGAAAATTTAAATTTAACAACATATTCAAATTTAATTTCACATTTCAGACCATAATTAATGCAGTAAATATTTTTGAAATAATATTGTTATTTTGTGCATTATTAATATAGACTATTTCATCAATATTGTGTTAAATATAAACAGGATATATATTTACAATATCACTAAATAATATATTTTTATAAATTATTGTGTTTATATTATAATAAAATTTACAGCCAAGAAAATATTTTTTATCCCACATATATTCTGATTTATTTATTGTAACTCCAAAATTGCTATTTTAGAATTTATAAAATTTTATTGCATTTGTATTGTTGAGGTAATCTAAATAGCATGATATAACAAATTTATGGAGTACATAAAGGGAAGTGATACTTAAACAGAAAGGATAACTGCTGTGAAAATGGAAAAATAAATATGTTTCCTTTTTATATAAGTTTATATCTGTAATGATACCTTCGAGGGGTGATACACTGATTTGGTTAAATAAATGTTTTGATGCAGAAACACTTAAATAATATTAATAAAAAGTATATAAATCCAATTAATTCAAGACGTCACTACCATAATTCTAATGCAATTTCTAGATATTATCTGGTTATAATGTATGAATAGAAAATTAAGTTTGAGCAGAATTTGTTTCATTTTGAAAAATGAATAATAAACTCAATTCTCAAATTTACTTTGTTTAATTGCTTTATTATAATATCAAATAAGTTTATTTTTGAGAATTAAAAACCTATAAGAATGAGAACTTTAAATCTCTGACAATTGTAACATGTGATCATGAGTAAGAACTTAATTCTAATACAAAATTTAGTAAGGTACCAATGCAAAATGAGAAGATAATTAGTTAAAAATAATTTGATATTTCAGGAAAATAATTCAAAAATGTATTTGTTACAAATAATGGTTTTGTTATTATTTGCAGAATACACTTATTAATAAACATTTGATTAGAAAATTTATTAATAGACTGGTTTATATATAGTCTGTTAAAAGTTATAAATGCCTTTTAAAAGTCATGTTACCTTACTTTTGTAAAAATCGTAAGCTAATGCCTCTAATTGTAAAAGTAAATTGTCAATTTTTTAAGTAAGCAATCTTTATTAGCGAATTATAAGAATATTTCCTAAGTATTATGAAATGTAATATAATGTAACTTGAATATAATTCGTGATAATTTTTTGAATTGTGATATCGTGATATTGATTCGTGATATTTTATATGAAGTTTTAAGCTATGATGTTTTTGTAGCTTTATATGTGTAAAAATAATTCTAGAAATATTATTTTAATGATATATCATAATCGTTTTAAATTAGAATACTTAGTTTTATACATTCCTAAAAAATAAAAAAATAAAAGGATTTTTTTTTCTAAAAATAGAGATATTTCCTTTAAATACTATAATTATTTGAAAGACACACAAATAGCTTATAAGAATCCTTAGTTTAGATTTATGTTTCCGTAGAATTATTTATGTGATCGAATATTTTCAGAGTTATTCCTTTTTTATTACTTTGATACGTTCAGTGTTCAAATTATTCATTTTAATTTAGCAAGAAAATCATATAAATGACTTATATTGTAATGTATTATTTTTTATATACCATCATGAGCTCATAGTTCATATTAGCTGATTGAAGACGTTTAAGAAACATTTAATTTTATTTCTATTTATAACAAAAATATTGTTAGTTAAAATGGTTAAATTTGATCATTTTACTAAAAATGACAGTCAGTATTGTTGAAATATTTTTTAGGATACATAAATATATATTATTAAAGTATTTTGATATTTTGTATTTATTTATATATTACATTGTAAACAATTCTTTTATTTTAATTTATCGGCATTGTAAATTTACTTTAAAAATCAAAGTAATTAGTAGTTTAATTGCTTACTATTATAATTTTTCTAAGCAATGATAGACAATACTTTTGAAATATTGTCAAGGAGGTACATAAATTCATTTAATAAAAAGGAGGTGATAAATTGAAAGGATTTAGATTATGTACGAAATTACTCGACTAACATTACATTTCTTTAAAGTTTTCAATTTTGTTTATAATCATTTCAAATGATTTAAAACTTATTTTTTCGGAAACCTTCGTATCCTTAAAGAGTAAGCAATAAGGAATCGAATAAGGCTTAAAGTCATGTAACAAGCGTTTAAATATTTTTTGTTCAGAAATGGAATAAATTTGATACAGGGTTTCACTTAAAGAGAAACACATAAGCTCTTAAGGTGGCTTTTAATGCCCAAATCAGATTATCCAACCAAACATAAAAACGTGAGACAGAATTCGGAAGAAAATAATGAGGTGAAAATAAGAAGAAACGGATAGAAGTGAAAAGAAAAATAAAAGATTCTGAAAAGACAAGATAAATAGCTTCATTGAAAGAAACTCTGACATTTCTTTTATTTCTGCCAAAATTGGTGCACAGAAATATATCTCAGTTGAGAAAGATTTAAAAAGTAAAGCTTTATTTTATGGAAATTTAGAGGATACTTCTTTATATTTAACTGCCATTAAAGGAAAACCGTCTGCCATTAGGATAATATTTGAAAACTGTATTCAAGACCATAATAATCACCTAAATTATTTTTTTATGTATGTAAATTTTGAAGCCAAATATCAATTGGTACTCTTCAGATAACTACTGCTTTAGAATACACTACAAAACATTTCGTAGAGGAAATGACTTCAATGAATTTAGGCAAATATTTACATTGAAAACTAATGTTAAATAAAATATTCGTAACTTAAAGTATGGCAAATAATAAATTAGAATTTTTTTTATGTAAATCAATGTTCATGACATCAAAAACCAATACACACATATACATACACAAACACACATTCACACACACACACACACACACACACACACACACATATATATATATATATATATATATATATATATATATATATATATATATATATATATATATATATATATATATATATATATATACATAATATACAATATATAATTGAATAGTGATTTCGTCCATAGTTTTTTATTTTTACAAACTTCACTGAATACAACTTTTTTTTTTTACAAAAAACTTCCAAAATGACAATTTTACGTAATTTACCGAACTTCATGTCTTGGCGTATCATCGGAAGACGTATTGAATACAAACAAGTATAAGAAAAAGTAACGGGTGCTATTTGAGTGGCAAAATTGTCATCTCAAAGCTAGGTAATCGATTCCAAGAAATAAATAATTTAAATATTAAGTAATGTAAGTAATTCATTTGAGCAAAAACGCTTAAAGACCATTTTTCTTTGTCAACAGTTGAAGTTTCACATTCAAGAAACTGACTTCTTCACTTTTTAAAATAAACTCCTAATATTTAACCTTGTTATTATATCTTTCCAGAAAAGTATGCAAATTGCCAAAATTATTCTTATATTAAAAAATACTGTTGCTTGTCAATAACATAATTAGAGATTAAGCGTTTTAATATTTGAAAAATGTTCAGGTATTTCTGAGCTATTTTGTGCAATATACTTTTCTTTATGTTTCTATTGATTATATGTTGTTAAATTGATAAACTTAAATATGTTCATCTCATCGTAGCAAAAAAAGTCGAATGATCTAAGTTCGCTTGTGGTTCAGTCGGCAGAACAATTGCTTATAAGTCATAAATTAGTTTTATGAACCCCAGCATTAATAATTTCATACAAAGTGTCAAGTTTTGAACTGAAAATTTTATCTATTGTTCGTCTAAATTTTGGATAATTAGAGGCCTTTACTATGTACTTAAACTCAGTATTTATCCAATATTCTTAATATATTTAAAAACTAAATCCTATAAATTGTAAGCAGTTTTGTGATGTATTTAGTAGCGCTATTGGTAAATCCAATTATTTGGTTAAAATTTAAATATTATTAAAAGGGATTCCCCTATATAAAATAAGCATTCAACATTTCAAAACAATATTAATGTAGTATATTATAATTTAAAATACCGTAGTTAATCCTAACATTGTATATACATATAAGAATTATCTTTTGAGTTGTATGAAACTAGTACAAAATTATAACTCATATAATTTGTTGCATGCACTATAAGCACACAATTCTGAAGAAAATAGATATATACATTATTGTATAAGACGTGAGAAAATTGAAATGAAATCGTTTTGCTCCGAAACATATTTTTAGTTAAGAATTATGACGAATGAGAGAAGTTACAGAGTATGATTATATGGAAGAATATCGACTCATTCTGTGTTATGAATTTAAGCAAAAAAATATATATGAAATAAAAACATTTTTACATAAATTTGATAAAGGTGATTTCAACATTTCTTTAACAATTTTCCTCAAATTAATAGATTTGTCAATGGCTAATGTCATTGAAATAAAATATATTTTATTATTTCTAGTTGTTCAGACGTTTAATAATTAAAGATATTGTTTTATATTTTCAAAAAGTTTAAAATAATATTTTTCTTAATTATTAAAAGTTATTTTCTTTTTCTAGGTAATGCAATAATTTTATGGATTCTCAATATCTTAATATACATAAATTTTCAATTTAATGTACGAACAAATAATGATATTCTCAGTTTTTGTTTTCATGATTAAACTGAATCGGTTTCTTAGTCATTTGTAAAATCCAAGGTTAAATTTGTTTTTTTGAAAAGATTATAGGATTATTAGAATTTCAGAAATCTTAGATGATTCAAAAATGTTTTGTGATGATGTGAAAACAATATACTTTGCATGAATGCTGAATTGTTTTCATATAAAATATATTGCACTTACATACTTATCAGTATATTCATGTACAATATATTGCCCACGAATACAATGAAGTCTTTATTATAAATCTCATAAAAGGGAACATTTTCCTTCTCTAATGATAACTTGAAATTATATTGTTTGTAAAAGGTAAATGCTATAAAAACAAAATCCAGATGTTGATTAGAAAAGCCATAAAAACCGAGCATCTTAAAACAATTACACCAATATTGCATTTTTATAAATATTGATATACAAACATGAATATTCTTATTTATATATTATAAAAGATATGAAAATTATATATACTATTCTGATAATGAGTATTGGATAACCTAGTGCTGTTGTAAAGTATTTGTTGTTGTTGTTGCTTATCACACTTGGACAAGCCAAGCTCGCTATGCCTTTGGCAGTGCGAATTAAGTCGATAGAGAGCGTCTTTCATTTGGATCAGAGGACCACGAAGGAGATAATACGACTTTGCTCTTTTTAAGGTGCCTCGTAATTTTGAGCCACGGTCAGGCGACGATGCCACACCTGAGCTGGCACCCTCCTCTCCACATCCACGCCACACCAATGGAAGGACTTTGGACGTCGCATATTAACGTGGACACGTCCCCAACCCACGGAGCTCCAGCAACCCAGTGAAGGAGAGTACACCGTGGTCACCCTCCCAACCACTGCCCGCGGCAAATGATGCTTCACTTTGCTGAGCTTACGGGAAGCGGCGTGCCACTGAAGCTACTGAGTCACTGGAGTAAAGTATTTTAATATCTTTTGTGCAAATTGGTATCCGGAAAGACTTTTTTATTCATTATGAGTCGTATTATCACTTCGTAAACGAGGAAACTTGAAAAGCTTTTAGGCAGCCACCTCGATAGACGTGTATGCAGAAAGTAGAACATACATCCCTCTTTCCTTGTTCAAAAATGAACTGGTATAACAATAGAGCTCTTAACTTGAAGAACACTGTACTACTTCTAGGTTATAACATATTTCCAGTCTTCGTTATATTGTTGCATATTATAAAATAATTTATTAAGAACTCACACATTCCTTGTTTAATAACATTTTACAAATTGTTTGAATCTAGGAAAAGTCAGTGTCATTAAAATAAATTAAACCTACCTCTAGAGAAATGTAGATGTGCACTAGAAAGGAAATAGTACATTTTCAAAAATTCCTGAGCTGTTGTCATTTTAGAACCCTTAATATTCACACGAATTATTTCAATAATACCTTCTGTGAAATCTTTAGGAATAGTTGACAACTCAACTTTTCTACAGATATGTACTCTGAAGAATTTTTACTTTTAATCCCAAAAATTAAATCAATTACTTAATATAAATTCTTTACTCTACCATTATACTTCAAGAAAAAGTTAACTAACGATTGAATTTAAAATTAACGCATGGCATATTTTCATGCACTTTTTAATATTGATTTTTGAGTTCAATAAATATTTATTATGTTATATATATTCTGGCGGATTAGATGATATTTGGTAGATAAGAGAATAATGTATCTAAATGAATTTAATATTTCTGAGTGGAATAGAATAATTATCCTTGAAGCCAAATAACTGAAAAAAATTATTAAGATTAATAAAATCAAATTGAAATAAATACATTTGAGAACAAAAAAATTATTTTAACAGCAAGCATCATTTTAAGTGTTTATCTTTACCATTTTATTAATATAAAATTTATTTTTTCTTAAATTTTACAAGTTGATATATATTGATGGTCTGAACTAATATCCTCACAGATGTGATGAAGGAGTCCAAGATCAAGAGAAAGATTGATTTTCAGTTTTAAACCTCGTGTTTTTATAGTGCATTTAAATTTCATGACAGTTGTGTAGTAAGGTTTAGTAGTTTAAATCAATAGAAATAATTTATTTTTATGTATTTTATATTCAAAAATCTAATGAATAATCTATCAAATTTATGTAATCCGTGTAATATTGAAATATTACACATTTATAAAATTTCTATAAATTTAAATATTTGCGCAATGAAAAAAAATTCATTATAAAATTATATTTGATTATTTATTTACATTATACTTTTAAAACCATTTAATATATTGTATTGAACATCGCAGAAAGCTTGGGAATTCAAGAAAATTCAGGGTGGATATCTGTATTATAATTTTGATTCTTAACAAAACCTGTGTAGACATATTGTTTTATTATACAGAATATAACAATACCTTCAATAAATACTAGCCCTTATAAGGAATCCAGGAGATTTCAACTCAAATTTTCTAATCATAATATAAGAAAGTGGAAGGAAATATTTACGTAGTGAATATATTTTCTTCTAATACATTGAAAGGATAAATTTTTGTAATAAATATTAATATGATTAAAACAGCCTGACACTTTTTGTTCGCATTTCTGTGTCTTAATAATATAAACTCTGAAACAAAAAAAATGATAAACCAAGAAACCATCCCTTTGCTTTGAAATTTCGTAAGTTTAAATATTTTAACCAAATATAAAATGATTAAAATTTTATATCCAATGAATGAATCACGTGCGATATCTAGCGCATTGGAATTGCGAATATTGCAGATGTTTATAAGGAGCTGTTCTTGAATTGTTGTTAAAAAATTTTATTTCTCGCTTTAATATACCTTTCAACCATTGAAAAAATACCTCACCTCAGAATTCAAGCTCATTACGAGCAACTGTAACAGTTTGAAAAAATTCGCATCATTGAATTGAAAGAAGCAAGTTTCGGCAAATTGGAGAATCATTTATCATATGGGTCGAAGCGATGCATCGAATAAGAGATGTTGGCAAGATAGGGGGCACAATGGCAGATTTCAGTGTCATGATAGAAATGGTCGAAAAAGTACCACAACACATTATGAGACACCTGTTACTGCGTTTGATTTATTGCTATCAACTATCAGATGTGTGACCCTTCCACGAGTGTCTACTATAACCAATCACAGTTTGTTGATAGAGCAAAATGTATGCTCGTAATGATCATTGTACCACCTGCTACGCATGCCTTCACACTATCGAGACAAATTACAATGGGGATTAGTTCAATCAGGTGGGAATAATGATGACTGGGAACGTTTAGTCTGTTTAGTGGCGAATCTGTAGCATTCCAACTAAATCCTGAAGATCATCGAATACATGTCACTTCCCTTGATAACAGGACATTTTTGGTCGTCAATAGATGGCATACGTACAGCACAATGGTATGTCAACGACATTTTGAGACCAGTTTTACAACCGTTCTTTTTGCAGCACTCTGGTCTTATTTTTCAGCAAGATAATGCCAGCCCACATAGGGCATTTTTATTTGATGCATCAATTTTTTGTTCACAGAGTTTACCTAACTTATAAATATTACCTACTAATCTATAAATAAAAATTTCTTATAATATCAACAAATATTACAGTTAAGAAATTAGTAACTACAGGATTTTGTCCCAGCTAATTAGAAATAATATCTATCTTAATCTATTTATTTTTTATGATTAAAAATGACATTAACAATGAATTTCGAGGTTCATCAGAAATTATTAATTATTTTAAAGAAGTAAGTCACCTAAAGAATTTAAGATATATTTAAAAATTTGATCCAATTTATCGTTATTCTCCATAAAATATGCAAAGGAACTTAATAAAAAACATTCAATTTCGAGCTTATTTTTCTACATTATGTGCTTTTATTCGCTTATTAAAATTCAATATAATTAAAAATTTAGTTATTTTAGTATTATGCTTAGAATATTTTATACAATCTGTATATTCAGATTTTTTCAGTTAAGAAAAATTCTCTTGGTAATATATTATCTGAGAAAACAAATCTTCGTGAATTTAAGTACTCTTTTTCATCAGTAATAAAAACTGAAACATCTAATAGCAGTGAGCTGCGAATTTAAGATCTCAGAGTCAGAAGTTAAGCTAGATAAAATATGCTTCAAATATTAAAACTGAAAAGTTTGGTTTCCTTAAAAGGTTTAGTTTGTAACTATGCAACAAAATATTCAAAAGCTAAGAATGAATCTCAATTTTATTGAATTTCGAATAAATTAAGTAAGTTTATTATACAATTACTTTATTTTGTATTTAACGTAATATACTTATTTGAACGTACGCCTTCGAGTTTACTATTTTTATCTTTTCACTAAGTTTCTTTAAGAGTTTTGGTATTTTAGAAGACTACACACACACACTGTGGGAGGAATCATGAACATTATGTATCCTATAGACAAATTGAAAGACGCTTATTACTTTATGGAAACAAATTTATATAATTTTCTTAATTAGTATAGATGATTTACAGTATTTCATGATTCATAAATGTTAATTTTCCAGCATTTTAGACTAGCACTCTGAACTACCTTTCTCACTTTAAGTTTTAAAACTTCTCATTTTTAACTGAACTGCATTTGATCAATTTGTAATTCTAACTAAATATTTAACTGCACAAAAGCAACATAATTTATATTTATTTCGATATACGCCAGTGCAATATACTATATGAAGTGGATAATTAAGATCAGGACATTACTGGATGGAACAAATAATAATTATTGAAGGTAACTTGTTACGCATACAATTTACTTGGAGACAACATAATTTATTAAAGAGAAATAACATATTTTTCTAATATGCTAACTAGCGATTAAGTTTTAATGAATAATATTCATAACACTTAATTACACCTTAATAACCATTTTATGAAAAAGAAATTCTTAAAAAGCGCAAAGAATAAATGAGGTTTAGAAGGAAACATGATAAAATATCTTAATCATATCAAGAAAATAATAGACTCATTTTCAATATTATAATGTATATTGCAATAAACCAAATTAAATGCAAGGCATTTCTAAAACTTGGGAATTAAGTTTTATTGCGTAAATAACGTTATTTTCAAATTTCTAAACCAGACATTTATTTCTGTGAAGTGTCTTAATTTTAGTCATGATTTAGGCAATGCCATTGAACAATTATTGGTGAAAATCTCGCCAATTATTCCTATTCTATTGAACGGCCATAAATCGGGATACTGCTTCGCCAAGATCTGGAAAGAGAGTTAAATCTTTACTTTGAATTAAGTACCCTCTAAATCTCCGTGGCTCGGCACGAATAATTTACCAATTTCCTTAGAAATGGTCACATATAATGAAACGTATTTCACAATTAATCCTGAAATGAAATAACAGTATTGATTAATTCCACTGTATTTTGTTTTTCCTCAAATAATAACTACTTTGAATTATTTTTGGTGTTTTGTTAAAAATCAAATCAAAACCAAACTTATTTTAACTATTCTGTTTAAGGAAATAATAAAAACTGATAATTCCAAATGTATCCGTTTGTTAAAAGTATTTTACTAAGGAAATAAATTAGATTAAAAATTAAGTAATATTCTACGCGATATATTAAATAAGTCTTTATTTGAAATTTATTTTCTTCATAATTTCAGAGAATGATATTATTGTTTCCAGCATTAATTACTTGTTTGCTGTGTAAGAAAATTTGATATATTGAAATCAAAGCATATTTTTCAAAAATTATTTATTGCCAAATTTACATTTACTGAAAAATTTAATGCATATTTGATATAAACCCAATACACTCCAAAAACCTATAATGAATTAAAAAAATATTTAATTTATTATTAAAATCTTAGTACAATGAAGCTTCTTAAAATCTCGATAAAATTTCCATTTACATAAAAATTGCAAATTTTTTTAATGAATATTTTTATAATGAACAAATTTCCGCAATAAATTAGAAATAATATATAAAAATTAACGAAGATTTGCCCGTGCAGTTTGCCCTTAATTGAAAAATTCCTTCTTTTAACTATTTTGGAATATTTGTACTAACAAAATATGATAGATCATATTAATTTCTGAAGTACTAAGAAATAATTGACCATTTAAATTCTGTAAAGTATCTTAATCGTAACATTAGTGTAATTACATAGGCAAATGTCTATGAAAATTAACAGTCCACTCTTTCTTTGCTGGGAATTTAAGATATTATTTATCGAATAAAAATATGCCACATAATCACTCAAGCATGTAATTAATTTTGTTCTAAGATTTGTTTCGTTATTCATTTTGTTACTAAGATTCGTCAGAAATGGGATGAAGAAAAAATAATTGGAAAAATATTCTTCTTCAGTAATTTAATTAATTTAAAAGACTGAAATTAAAACGTGACAATTTGAAAACCCAAGAGGAAACAGAAGACAACTATGACAGCAGTGTTTAACATGCATAGGTATAAGCTGAAAGACCTTAATTAATAATCACTGAAGTGGTAAATCATTTTCAGAGACGACCGTAAGATGCTTTGTAATCTAAAATATGTCTTAGAAAAAGTATGACAAACAAAGTAGCAATTAATTTTTCCAAAAAAGTAGTAGTGTTTTCCGTGTTTATTCTGCAAATTTTTTCGCAAAGAACATAAAGAAAAATATTGTGTAATTGAAAGTTATTTGATATTTAGATATACGAAACATTTTTAATTAAGTAAATTATTTGTGAAATAGACACAAACTGATAAGAAGTAATTGTAATTTATTCATCATATAACTTAATGTGTTTCACATACGTTAAGGAAATACAATAAAACATAACTACTGTTAAATTCTCCTTATAACTGCTTATGTATTTGTATACAGTGAAAGTGTATGCATTCTTTATTTAAATCATAATCAGATATTGTAAAACATCGCAACTTGCTCAAAATAGTTCTCTGATTTCTGTAAGTAAATTTTTATTTCTAATCACATTTATTATAAAAATAATATCTTCTGCAATAATGTGTATTCAAAAATTATTTTTATTTGAACTTAATATTCTTATAATAATATTTTATGATAGTTGAAAAATTATTGTTCAAATTAATCCAACCTAGTGCTGATTTATTTAATTGCCGATCTATAGCCATTCTTTGCACACAGGTGTTAATTTGAGTGAAACTTACAGTTTAAAATAGATTCTGAATCATTGTAACCATAAGACGCGTAATTTAATTAAAGGCCGCTCACACAGAGGGTTAACCATCAACTACTAACTTGATTATCTATCTCAGTAACTTTTAACAGGAAAGCATTTAAGCTTAACAAATTGATGAAACCATCATAGAAACGAATTCTAATAATTCTTAAGCTATCATTATCAATTATAGTATCAAGCACTGTTGTTAAATCTTATTCTGCAACAATTTCTCAGTAATAACTCACATAGATATGAGTTATTATTCATCTCAATTACTCTGCAACCATTACTCAGTATTAACTTACATAGATATGAATTACTATTCATAAATTATTCTGCAACCATTACTCAATAATAACTTACATAGATATGAATTACTATTCATCAATCATTTTGCAACAATTACTCAGTAATAACTTACATAGATATGAATTACTATTCATCAATTATTCTGCAACAATTATTCAGTAACAACTTACATAAGTATGAATTACTATTCACTGTTAGAAATGTTTGTAACATTTAGTGTATAAAATGTACATCTTTTAAAAATAATCCAATATTTTTAATGCATTTATAAAGAGGGAGAATCAATAAATATAATAATTAACAATGCATACTTTTACACAGCATTCCATTTAGAGATTTCAGAAATTGTGTTTATAATAGCGAAAAATTGCTGCCAATTTTCAACTAAATAAATACTTAGTTTTGAAATATATATCCTTGAAATTGTAATTAGTAATATTTTTTTAATAACTTGTAATTAGTTATATTTCTTTGAATTTCTGATAACTCATATTCAAACTATATTAAAAGTGCCAATAGAAAAATTTTTAAGGTAGGAACATTTGAATGTTATCATTACAAATCAATAAAATAAAAGTAGATTGTACTAAAATGAAAGTAATAGATAGTAAAGTCTCTTCTAGAAAAGTATATTAGAAATGTTTTTGCTTAAAATCTATGAAACTAAAAACCATGGCATGAGAAATTTCAATTATCCATGAGTATAATTTATTAAAATTCCATAAATTTAGTCTCATGTATTAAAAAAGGACAACAAAATGAATCATTTTTTACTTTAGTTTTTTTCCTAATCATTCATTCCATAATTTATTTACCATACATTTCATATTTTTATTTAAACCATACTTTATCTATAGTTTTAAAATTAAACTTGTGATCTTTTATAGAAATATGGACAGTAATTAAATACATAATTTATGCATTGCAATTAAATTAATGTTCTAATTGCAAATGTAAAATGTATTATTCTACTTCCATTCAGTTAATGAAAATGCTGTATGAATTTTATGACAGAAGGATTATGATCTCACTGATCTAAGGAAATTGTCCTTGAATACATTAGATTGTCCGAATATGTGAGTGCATTGTATTAATAGACTGAAAAAAATGTTTATCATGTTAGCTCATACAACACTGAATCTCACGGACTACAGATAAGAAAAAATGATCTCAATTGAGATTCAAAATGTCATATTTCTCAGGGGCACCAGTGGTATGTTTTCAAATCCTGTGATTAGTATAACCTGCTTAGAGTCTGACCACTTTAAGATTTGTGATTGTAAAAAGAAAAATTTAAATTGTGGTCTTAGAAAATAGATCCGATTGATTTGTCATTCAAATGTCAATCTTTGCACACGAGGGCTGATTAGACTGGTAGCAACCATTTAAAGGGCATTCCGAACCACTCCAAATACTCATGCTCAAGATGGGATTCGAACTAATGAATCGATGGACAGAGAGCTAACAGTTCGGCTATCAGCTTGATTTTGATGATTGATGCAAAAAGCCATGCACAATTTAAAATGTTTGCATATTATTGTCCTGTAAATGTGACGTGGTGTATAGCTTACGCGGGGGTTAAAATTAAAGAGCTCTCATTTTCATCTGATATGAAAGTCTAATAATGTCACTTAATATGTACTCAATTCCATGGCTAAAAGATGCACGTATAGTTTTATAGAGCGGGATAACCACTTTATTACTGTTGTAAAATTCGTAATGAATTTAACATAATTTTTTAATAAATTATATTTGATTAACTATGTGTGTTTTAAGGAATTCAATTATTCTCATAATAAAATTGATGATTGTATTTTAAAAAATAATCTTACATTTATTATAATTATGATAATAAAGTATAAATTTTGTCATAATTACCACAATTTACACATCTTTTCAGAAGTAATAATTTATTTTCTTGTTAGCTAGATAATACAATTTCTGTGTTTCTCTCGTAAAGAATATTTATTATAATTATTTATCAAGATAAATCAAGAATTGTTATTAATGATTATATCAGCTTAATATACACGTTAAATGTAACCATGAAATATCTAGACAAGCAGAATAAATGTACATGCTAAAAATGTATCTCAGTTTCCAGCCATATTGAAGTGTCTGCAGTGAAAATGAATGACAAGGGAAATATTCTTTCTTTCCTATTTACAGCAATATTCAGGGGAAAAAGCGCATCTTTTGGAAAAGATCCAAAAGTGCGTGACATATTCCTCTCAACAAAATGTTTCCAAAAATTAATGTAGCGATTCATACGTAACTTGAATCCTTTTTGACAAAGTAAAACAAAGGAAAGAGCTTTTCATTCTTTCCACAATCCATTTAAATTTATATCTTGCATTATAAGCCCTTAGAATGAAAGGAATGACTAAACAAAGTGATATAAATCTTTTGTTATTTCTATGTCACATTTGGGCGGAAGGTAGAACATTTTATTAAATTAATATTTAATCATTTTATTTATATGTGAAAAATCGTTGTTAATAATTTATATATGACTTTTAGTTATTTATATATAACGCTTAGTTATTCTTTCAGTAGATTTATGTCTGTGATTTTAAGAACATGTGTAGAAATCATGATTTGATTATAAATTCTTCTTCTTTTACAGTCTTTTTTTAACATTTGACCACAGATTTTATTAGAAAATGGGATTTGTAAGTGTAAGAAAAACGTAGCAGAATGTGTGGATTCTGAAAATTATCTAAAGAATTGAAATTTGATAAATGCAATTCATGGTCGCCAATAATTAAATCTATCTTTTCCGCTTGAGAGTCCAGAAAGAGCTTTCAAAACTATGGAATGAATTTTGGAAGAAAAAACAAAAAACATTGGGCTGACATCAAAAAAGTTCTAAATTCATACAATAGAAATTGGTGACATATGTCTAATGTTAATAATTAATATACTAATTCATAACAAAAACAGAAATTCGCGTCTAGAAAAATATTTGATTTTGCCTACAATGAGGAAGGAAGCTGTTAGATGAAGAATTCAAAAAGCACCCTTTTTGTGGTGGATTTTTAGATATTAGTCATATAATCTTTGTTTCATTATTTTATGTCGTATTAAAAAATGTGCTGCTCAATATCAAGATTTTATACAGTACGGTTGGTATCATCTATGATTCACTGCCAAGCCCTGATCCAAGCTTTCTGATAAAAAGTCTTACAGAATTGGAGAATAACAATAGACAAATACTGGTATAATGAAAATGAAATAACCCAAGTTTGCTAGTGAAATTTTTAATATAAATTATGATAACTGTTACAAGAATATAAATAAATTATGATCAAAATATAATTTACAATGGATATTTAATGGCATGAAATAATAATGAAAAAATATTGTGTCTTGTCAGACAATATGATACATTTGATGTATCTGCATCATGAATATGAATGCTTTCTTTAAAAACATGATTGTGCTTGAGCTTACATAGCTCAACCTTTAAATATCACGTTTGTGAAATGGGAATAGTATACTTTATAGTAAAAAAAACAACCTTTTTTACCTAAATCATATGAGACTACAGTGAAAACACACTAAAACAAAATATATCGCATTGTTCCTGTTTACGGTCTAATAATTAATATAACAGTACTTGAAGAATTTAATATGTTTTACAAAGCATTAGCAAAAGCTTCCAAAATACTCTGAATTCAAGTATAAAACAATCTTAACTTTTTAAATGTACTTAATATCATATTAAAATTCTTTCATGTTATTTAAAAACTAATTTTTAACCATTTAATTATTTTAGAATGTTTTTATTTAAATGCAAGCATATTGTTGACTCCATGCAAATTATTTTTCTTTACATCAATTTAAACATTACAATTTTCAATTATATTTTACGGTATTTTCTTTTGTATATTTTGCAAGTTGCACATATAAACACAATAACAATTCTCCATAAAATGTTTTTATTGTTTTATTTTGACTACTATTTTTTAGATTTTCAAATATAATATTTCTCTGGGAAAAATATTCATGCATGCATAAAAAGATATTTTATTGTTTCATCTATGGTAATTTTCTTCTTGTATTTTTAAAGCATTTCAAATTAATTGCGCATTAAATTTAAATGTGCATTTATTATTATTTAATATATATATATATATATATATATATATATATATATACATATACATACATACATACATATACATACATATATATATATATATATATATATATATATATATATATATATATATATATATATATATTGTTACAAATTTAAAAATAATGATTATATTTGTCTTAAAATATCTCAGACAGATCGGAAATTCTCACGTTTTGGGCAAAAATTGCGGTATTTAGACGTGTTGTAGTTTAAAAGCGAATTTCCTAATGATTTGGTGACTTGGCGAGAGTTGGCGAGATTCTTGGCGACTTGGTGACGGTTGGAGAGATTCTTGGCGACTTGGCGAGAAATCGATACTTCTGGAAACATCCATCACCTAAGCTCTAGGACCAATATTTTTCGAGATAGCCTAGAAGCTTCCAGAACCTTGGCGAAATTGGTAGATTTCTCCGCCAAGTCAGGTATAAATACCGCAGCCCGACATGGAAGAGTTGAGTTTTTGTGAAGACAGTCAGTGAGTGAAGACGATTAATTGTGACTGCTAGTTGTTTTCTGTCTGAGGTATTTGAGACCTGTCATTGGAAGCTGTTTCTTATTGTAGCTTGAGAGTTGTGATTGTTACAGCGGGAATTTCGTTTATCTAGTGAAGTTTTTTTTACGAATAAAAGTCTTTGTGTTCATTAAGTGGTTGCTTTATTCAACTCTCAATCGACACGAACCCGTGAAGCTCGGTACAATATATATATATATATATATATATATATATATATATATATATATATATATATATATATATATATATATATATATATATATATATATGTATATGTATATATTTTATAGACGTCTCGTGATCACAGTTAGGAAAAAACTGTTTGAATTGAAGAAAATTCCAGAGTTTCAAAATCTACAATTTATTATTCAAATATGAAATTATTTAATTTACGTTAGGTTTCTTAATAGTTATTTTTTAATGTAATTGTTATCTAAGTAGCAATAAAAATAAAGATGTGAATTACAAAAATAATTTTGAAATAAATCCATCATGTATAAATTTGTTAAAAATAAGATATTTGAAAAAATGTGAAAGATATTTATTACAAGACATGCACGTGAACATACTTAAATATTTTTCGAATGTAGAATACATCTCGAATTATTATATTAAAGGTCAAAAAATTATTGCAGATTGCAGAAATATTGCAGTTTGGAACGGGGATTCAAAATAAGACAGATAAAAGTATTGTAAATTTTAATGAACTCAATATTACAAATAAAGGTACATGTGTGCGTTTGTGTTTATTTCATCAATAGAAAAATGTATGCCAAGTATCATATTTAGTTAAATATTTATGGATTGATTATATTTTTGTTCTACATACGTTTTTTTCAGGATAATCAATGTAACTTATGCAAACTAAAATAAGAGTGAAAATTATAAATTTTGTCGTTGTCCTGTCAGAAAATGAATTAGGTAAGGGATAAACATTTCGGAACTAATAATTATAAGGTAACCGTGTGTCGTAAATTTAGGAATTGGAATTCTATAACGTAATCTAAGGGAATTAGATTTCACGTGTAGTTAAAATTTTTCTACAATTTTTTATTTCCAATATTTTATAAAAAAAATTATTTTACGGAAAACAACGATGGTGTTAATAATTATTCAGCCAAGTTAGAGATTTCATGAAAGGAATAAAAAAAGGATGTTGGTTGAGAAGTGATACATTAAATTAGTACTTGTATAGCATATTGCATAATGATGTATTTGTATAGCAACTTTTTCTTGACGTGTAAAGCTCCGTTTTTGATCCTAGCCATTATTAAAAAATGGGAAATAAGTGTTGCGTTTTCACTTTCTGCACACATATCTCTTAAATAGTGCGTTTAAAATTTGATGGGCTACCTTCTTTGATAACCTACGGATATACCCAATATGCATGGAACAATTAAACAGCGGTTTTATAAAAATGCTTTACAATACTTTCATATGTTAGGCTATCCATTTCACGAGTTCGGAATACTTTGTGATTTGCAAAATGACTTTAATTCAAATGCAGCATCATCTGGAATTTCTTTTTTATGATATTAAATACATCGATAAAATCATTTTATTTTTCTATACATTATAGGTTAGATTCTATACATAAGAAGTAATTTTTATTTTACAGTTTACCTGCACAGAAATTTACTTCAACTCCTTTTGAGTCCTCAAAGAGATCCCTAGTTTCTTGGTGTAGTTTCTTAGTTGGTCCCTGGAGCTGCATGTAAGTCACTGTTATTTATTTCTCCTTCGGTGAGAAAGGGTGGGGAGGATACTTAGTTCTTGTTAGAGTAGATTACTTCCAAGGGTTGGATAGCGACATTTTTTCTCTCCTCAGCCTCATACATTAGTTAGCGTATGTGACCCAAAGGTCTTTTTATCCATCTCCGTGGAAATAGGAGCTGGCGGTTTATAACTTCTAATTACCATCTAAAAGGTTTTCTTTCCCATTCGTACAACGTTAAATACTTGATTCTGTGGATGCGTTAAATAGTTTAAAAGGTTGGAGTATTTAGGAGAATAGAAAAGCATCCTGTTTTTTTTCCGTTTATGAAAGTAAAACGGCGTGAACAGCTGATAAACAACAAACAATTTTACTGCTTTTTTCATTTTCAATTAATTTTCTTCTAGTCAAGCATCAAATTGAAATTTCGATTTAAAATTCTTTTAACTAGGATTTGCCATTACAAATCTTCAGAAATTTAAGAATTTTGAGAAGAGTATAAATCTTTTTTTGACTTTATGTGTAACTAGTAAATTTCATTGTTGCAATGAAAAGTAATCAGAGGAATTTTTCGGTCAAGGAGGGGAAAATATTAGTTGAATAATGTGCAGGAAAACTGTATTTATATTAGAATTAAACATTTTTAGCATTAAACTGCTATTAAACAGTTAAATATTTCATTCGATGCATAAAATATTTTAAAATTGATTAAATCTTTTAAAAGTTGAAGTAAAATTTAATTTAATTATTATTTCATTGTCTCTTTATAGAATTTAATTCCTTTTTATGACCCAGTTGACTGTTCAAACAAAACCTTATGACATTAAAAAAAATGGAATTATATACACGTATATAGATGTGTGCGTGTGTGTGGGAAGACTTAAGTTAATACTTGGGATAGTTTAGCAAAAATATCAAATTAAAAAACCTCCCTCATTTTGAATAGTTTTTAAACTTCATATATGTAGGTAATTCTATTGCGAAAATTTTTCATAGAAACAGCAGGAAGCAGAGAAATATTGCTAAGAGAAATCGAGATTGGGATTAGTGAATTGACATCTCCTTTATAAAAGTGGATCACCTATTAAGAAATGAAGATAACCTAATTATAGACTAGTTTAAATATTAGGAAACGTAGTTTAAATAAAAAGGTATGTGTATTTATTTTAAAGTGATATATGTTATAAATCAATCAATATTCATTTAAATTAAAAAAATTGTATCATAATTATTAGTAAATTTATGTCATCCAAGCTTAGTAAATTTTATTAAATTCCTTTGAGTGAAATTTTTCATTTGACTGGTATACAAATAATTTATTAAGTATCCATTATTCGACACTAAATGCATATTATATATTTCAAACTTTTGAAGGTATATTTTTAAGAACTGATCCTTTTGGTCATACATAATAAAATTTCTTAAAATATAATAATGATATTAAACATAGTAAATTTTTTAATACTTTCAAAATGAGTCAGATTTTTGCTGAGAATTCTAAGCACTAATGTGGAATCTGAGTTGCACAATAAGTTAATAAGAAATATTTTAAATTTAAGCCTATATGTAAACATGCTTCCAAACGTGATTAATGGGATTACACTATCAATTAACATTCAGGTTCTTCACCTTTGAGTTAGGATCGTCTAAAGGGAATATCAGGATACTTTATCACATTAATCATTCATTCTATTATAATTATGAACTCGATTCTAAAGTACATTCCCATTCTCTCTAATTTAAAAATTGAATTCATTTTTAACTACAAAGTTTTAATATTCAATAAGAATTTTATTTTTTACTAAAAATAATTTATTTGTAGGAAAATAATTACAATAGTTATAGTATAGAAAAATTTATTTGTTATAGAAATCATGAGAATATTTTAATTAATATTTAATTTATTATAATAAACAATTAAGGATGAATTTTATTTAACTGAACTTTTGTCAATCCTGTTGAACTTTTGGCTTAAAATACAAAATAGTTCAAAGTATTTTAAGCGCAGTGTAAGATAGTAAAACATAAAATGTGAATATTACAAATGAATATGGGTTTTTAAAATGAAAGTAAAATTTGTAAAATTGTACTGCTAATTATTTGTATCGTAAATATTTTTAATATTTATACCATTTGATGTGGGAGAACAATATAAGTTGTTTTCATTTTATAATCCTGTCGGACTTTCTGGAGCAGTTTTTGATAGTGAGATAGCTGCTATTAAGATAACTCTGCAGCAATCTTTTGTTCGGGATGTGGCCTTTTGGGGGGATGCAATACTATCAAACTCCAAGACAGGTAAACAGGCTATTGCCTCTGATGGTCCGGCTACATCTTAAGAAATATTACAAGACCAAACTTTCCTGCAACAGCTTATGAGAAAACAAATTCCTGTTACCCTTCAGTGGATCTCTGATTGGTCCCGACCCATGGCTGCTGGGAGTTTTCGGTTTAATGTTTATCACGACTACTTGGCGGCTCACTTATTACATATAGTGCTCAGCTCAGCCAAATTTCCCCACTTTGTAATGACGGAATAATGGACCGAAACCACCTAGGGTAGAGTAATGTAATTTGAAATATCTCAGAGAAAAGCGCTACAAGGCCTTATGTATACTTTTAGGGCGATGACATTTGCTTTTTATTCCTTTTCTTTTTTCTTGTTCAATGTTTTTTATGGTATCAAAAACATAATTTTATAGGAATTAAAAATAGCATACATTAGAATTTAAAATCTGGAGATTTCGCGTTAGGCTGACCACCTAATTGGGACATAGCTTCTCGGTGAGGAAAACAGAGATGGGCACTGTACGCCTTGACCCACCTGGTCTGTCAAGCCACAGAGCTTAGTTTAGTAGTAGAATAAAAATTAAATTGTTTTCATATAAGAATTAAAATTATCATATCAATATTTCGAGTTAAATTGAAAATATTGCTAAAAATTTAATTCATACAATAAATGTCATTATTCTTAAATACTCAATTAATATTTCATATTTTATAGAACACCTTGTAGTTCAAATTATTAAGGCAATATTTTCACACTTCAAATTAGATGACTAAAGTTAAGAAACATATATAAAAATATTATTTCAAAATTTTAATACAAATGTAAGTTTTCTATAAATATTTTATTGTAAATTTCATAGTTCAATTCCGTTTGTGCATTAACATTTCAATGCAGCTATACAATCACACATTTTCTAATCTATTGTAAGCTGTCATATCTTCTTATTGCAACATAATATCAATACGAAAAGGAATAATACAATAGAATTATTACTCCATTTAAAATTGATAAATGTTTTTAAAACTATGGAGAACTTTCCGAGCACAAAAGAAAAATTATTTCAAACATTATAGGACACAAAACGCTATAAAATGACAATAAATATTTACTAGAAACAAATAAAGCAATTTCAATTCTGAACTGTAATTAAAATAATTATTTTCTCTCTTATTACTATATAATGTGTCGGGAATTATTTAAGCATTAGGAGGAGGAAACACGCTCTCCCAACCATTGTTCCCTTCTTTTTACCTATTCCGATTTCTGTTTCGTCAGAATAACAAAACTAGACAACTGTGCACTTCCTTAGAAACAAAAAAGTAAGTCGATTTTAGTTTTATTTATTCTCCCTAATTCCCCACGTGGCTAAATGTGTCCATAGGGAGATGACTGGCTGGGAATTCGGACAGTAGAGGTCAGGGACGGGACACTAAGAGGTGAAAAGGGAAAAAAGGAAAGGAAACAGGGAAAATCTTCCTTAACTCCTCTTACCATGGCGACTTCTTCGGAAACTTCAAGATAATGTATTTATTGCCCTTGTATTCTTTCCGACTGAGAAAGGGAAAAAAAGTAACCAAGCTTTCTCTCCGATGACTGCACTTTGTCTCATGGGCCTTTGATTACTTGGCATACCAGACGATTTGTTGTCGATGTTTGATTAAAACTGTTGACTTGAGGGAACGCAGTAGGGAAAAATAGTTGGATGTACAAAGATATTCCTAATAAACTTGCACTATATTGGAAATTCAAGAAAGTGTTATTAAAGAAAGTTATTTTGCATGGAAAAGAAATTTCCTTTTACAAAATATAATAACAAATGATCTGATGCTTATATGTTAGAGTATTAATAAGGTGAAGGTGATTTAAATAAGCCCCTGCATTCTGTTAGACGTTATCAGGTATTTTTCTTGTCACTTAACAAATAATTTATTGTTTATAAAGAAAATATAAATATACTGTGTAAGATTCTTGTTTTCGCTCATTTTTAATATTTACTTAGCTTTTATGAAAATAACATAAAATAAGTTATATAAAATTACTAATAAAAAATATTTTTCTTTGAAAAAATCATATTTCCGTAGGTTACAATTTTTTAAAATTTTAACGGGGGATTTTCTGTTTATTATCCTTATTTGCATCTTTTTTATTAGATTATTTATTCTAAATCTTTGTTAACCTTTTTTTTTAAACGTTTTCTCTTGTATGTTGTAAAGATTATTAAGGTGTTTTTATGTTTAATTACATGTTATGCACATTCAGTTTTTATTGACTTTGTAGGGGAGAATAAATATATACGTAAAAATTCAATAAATTTTGATGATTTCATTGTATACTATTTAAAATTAATGGAGCTTAATTCAAGCAACGACATTAACTTCCTTGGCACATGTGCCTATTTATATTTCTGTAATATTTTTTAAAATGTGTCATGAAGAAAAAACAATTTTCTTTTAACATGAAATATTTTGTTAAGAAGAATATGCTATAATTGAATCAGCAACAGTGAGATGATCCTCGATAATCTTCAGAACTGGTTTGTTATCGGACTAAATATAGGTATCTGTGTGTGTGTGAATTAAGATACATTTATCCTCTTAATGACTCCTGGAAATGCAAATATTTTCGATAAAAAATACCTATTTTCTGAGATTGTTCAGATTGGGACTTATTGATTCTAATTTCAGTAATATAACATACGAAAACTCCTTCAGTTTAATTATTTATCTACGGAATATTCTGGTAAATAGTGATTTCTTTTTGTCTTCGGTTTTCTGTTTTCTTATCTTTAACCAAATATGCTTTTCTTCCTTTTAGTATTAAATAAAATTTATATAACTTTGTTATAAGTGTGCTTATACTGTGAATTATACATCTGTAATTATTAATTATTTTAGATTTGTTGTCATTATTTAGAGAGTGAGAGAGAGAGAAATATTATATTGATTATATAAGGTAATATGGTGAAGTTCTGGTAAGAAAGTACAGATCTTCTCTTAAAATGATTTCAACTTTTTGTTGTAACAGTAATGATAATAATTGATCATTTTCTTGCATTAAGTTGAAAATTATTAATAAAATTAATAACAAACCACATATTTTATCACTAATGTATATAAAAGTTATATTGAACTTCATTTAAAATCAAGTCCAATACTTATTTCTAATTATTTTACAGTTGTTAATTGCTTCCTAATATGAAGTATTTAAAATAATAACAATTTTAGACAAATATGAACGAAAGCTAAAGTAACACTATGAGTAAAATAACATGGTAAATAAAATAAAAATTAAAATTATCAGAGTTATCTGATATTTTTTTACAATTAAAACAAAATATAGTGATGAATATATTAAATTCTGATACCGGAATTTTCATAAACAATACCAAAATTTATAGAAATTTGAGCAAAATTCATTGTAATACATAAGAATAGAGCTAAATTTATAAACTATATTTATTAGGTTAAAATTTAATAAAAATGTTTATCTCTAATTTTATTAAGATATGTGCACACATCATAAACGCGTTTTATTAAAAAAATGTGTGAGTATAAATTTTATTCTTTATAATTAAAAAAGAGTATCCCACAACTGTTAATATAATATGATTTCTTCTCTTTTAACCTATCTTTGTTTCTGTCTTGCTCAAGAGAAGATGAATATTTATGTGTACATTTTCTAAACTTTTAACTAAAGATGTTTAAAAATCTGTCTAAATCTTTTAATTTTTCTTTTTATATATTAAAATTTCAAAAATAAACTTGTCTATTTTAAGGGAGAAATTTAAATCATGTTTAATAAAATGACATTTCTAAGAAACATCTTACATTGCATTATTAAATAGGTGTCATCATTTTTTAAAAAAAGAGCACAAAAATTTCGTTTCATCATTTAACGTCAAAATATGTAAATAAATGTGTGTGTGTGTGTGTGTATATATATATATATATATATATATATATATATATATATATATATATATATATATATATATATATATATATATATATATTTACATATATGTAACAGATCCATATTAACTGTACTGACAATAGATGGCGTTACTGCACAATACAAAATATTCAATATCCAATAGAGTTAGAGGATAGAATAGAGGTGTGAGAGGAATGGAAGCCGAATCATCCGATTCGTAAATAACTTTGTTTATAATTTGTACTGTACAGGTACTATGTAACATTGTTAATAATATTAAGTATTTTCTTTGTAACTATTTTTTTAATCATGCGCAATGTCGTAATAAATGTAATGTTTTGCCTAATTCTATCTTCCATTTTATCCCTATATATATATATATATATATATATATATATATATATATA
Organism: Latrodectus hesperus; assembly: GCA_037975125.1. Classification (NCBI taxonomy): domain Eukaryota; kingdom Metazoa; phylum Arthropoda; class Arachnida; order Araneae; family Theridiidae; genus Latrodectus; species Latrodectus hesperus. The sequence goes on along the minus strand of CM075852.1, from coordinate 51,076,315 downwards.
TATATATATATATATATATATATATATATATAATCTGCACATATTGAAAACTAGTTTGCAAACATTTTAAATTATAGCTCATACTAATATGGTGAAATAATTTTGAAATAAAAGCAAAATAAAAAGTAAATAAATTTATAATACTTTATCAGACAACAAAATAATTATAAATCGCTTTTTTAACACAGAAAAACAATTGTTGCATTACAATTGTTTTTGTCGTAGCAAAGTCATGAAAATATTACTCTGGGTAAAATAAAAATATAATCATGCATATTTTGACTAAGATATTTTGTAAAAATTACCGGTTCTTATCCTAAACTGAATAATGCATAAGAAATTTAGAAAACAATGTGTAAAGGGTATCCAAATACATTATAAAGCTTATAATTCACACACTTCACAAAGCGAAATGAGATAACGCTTCTCCGAATTTTCACGTTTAAATCAAGCAAATTTGATATTAGTGAAAGGGGTTTCCTAAAATTAAATTACTAAAACACTTTAACTAAGAAAGTGGAAGAGCCATTTTTCAATTGATCAAATATTTAATTACTTTCAGAAAGTATTTTTACTTTGCTTTATGAACAAAGTATACGTTTGTAAATTAGAAAGTCAAAAAGTTAAAAAAATTAATATAATATTATGTTTGAGAATTTTTTTTAAGATCATAACTACAACTTCTCATTAAATTATGTATGCTTTGAGTGCTACATAAGTTTAAATTAAAAACAATGGTGTACAATGAAATTATATTGAGAAATTCAAATCTCGCCTCGATACTTGCCTTAATTTTTGCCTTCAGTTTCATTCATTTTTATTGTAATGGAACTGATCTAATATCATACTAATTATTAACCTTTTCTAGACCAATTAACTTCCTTATTTTAAATAAATACCTTCTATTTCCAAATCTCAGGGTTATTGATCAATAAAAAATATATCTTTATATATAAACTAAAAATTTCCTTTACCTAGTGAATGGTCAAACCTATTATTTTAGTTTTCGACCTCGATATATAAAATTAATACTTAATAAATAAAATCGCAAGATAATAAATACAATCGCATTATAACAAATATATTTATGATATAGTAGGTTATTATGAAAATAAATGTATTTATTACAAAAATGTATTTGTTGAAACTTCTTTGCTGATTTCATAATATGCAAATTTTATATATCAAGGAAGACAAAAAAGTTGATTCATTCAATATCATTAACTATATAGGATAGAAATTTCAATTTTAAGGAAAATACTGTTATGTATTCAAAAAATTTCTATATTACATTTATTTTTCAATTTAATTTAGGAAATAATTATTTTATTAAAATATAACTGATAACATAAATAAATATCTTAACTTTTTTCAAGCTGCAATAGAAAAATGTTTTCGATTGAAATTATCCAAACTCCTTCCCTATTCCCCATCGCGGATAAATATGATATGAATGTTATTAATGTGCATTAAAGCTATTGTTAAGTGAAATATAATTAATAATTATTGTAAAAAATGTAATTTACACATTTGATATCACTTTAAAAGTATTATAGTGTATTCTTGGAGAATACAATAGCTAAACTATTTCGTTACCAGAACCATAAATTCAGATCTCGACAATTTTAGAAAACTAGATTACTGTTTTAATTTCATAAATTTTAAGAGCAATAAACATGTTACTATAATACGTTAAACATCTAAAAACCCTTAACGATGTATTTTATAAAATTCAATTAAAAATGATGCCATTTACAATGGTTCATTATACAAAGGAATAACAAAATTAAAAAAGCTTTTTTCATAGAATGATGATACTTTATTTAGGAATTTTTTTATAAAATTTATTCTGTTAATAGGATAAAGTGAATGAAATATAGTGATGATATATATTTCAGTACATTTTACAGATAAGAAAACAAAACGCATTAATGTACTTTGAAGATGTATCACTGTCTTTTTCTCCCATGCAGTGTAAACCAATATTATTTTATTCCGCAATAATTTTATAATTTCCCTTTCAAAACATAGAATTTGATGTGCAATGTTGTTATTAAAATACCTGAAAAATATTCATAGTTTTAAAAGATTTCATGGTCCTGTAAAAAGTATACCAACTCGAAAAACGTTTTACACTTTTTCTTAAAGATACGAGACCAAAATTCAATAATAGTTACAAAGTATTTTTTTCAAGAAAAGCATTAAACTTGCAAATAAAACTAAATATTTTATTAAGAAACTAGAAGTACAATCTTATAAAGAAAACTTCTACTACTTTGTAAAAATTCATTAAGCATTTCCCCATTGGTTTATAATCGCACTTACTTTAAAAGTATTAAAGAGCATTAGACAATATATTATTTTATTTTATATCATTATATCATCCATCGTCTCTACTTTATAATACGTTTTATATCGTCTTTACTTTGTCATGGTGATATATTTCAATGTTTAGAGTGAGAAACTAAACCTTTAATCTGTGTGTAAGACAAACAGATAACAAAAGATAAAAGGCATTTTAAACGGAAATGGATCTGTTAGGAGAAATGTTTAGTCCCATAGACATTCTTGTTGAAATCACAGATATATCAAAGTAAAATGTAAACTTATTCTTGTATTTTTTGATGCAACAATTCAACAAATGTTTACAGATAAAAATATTTTCTTAAATAATTGAATATTCTTAATGTTGAAAATTTGAATGTTTCATTATCTTTTCAAGCAGATTAGCTTTTTTCAAAAAAATAAAGGTAACTGTAAAATCAGTTGCATTATCAAGAAAGAGATGTAAGCTATATTATTTCTGAGTACAAAAAATGATAATGGAAACAAAATTATATTTTTTATTCAAATTTTTACTACACAACTGTTCTAATTTTTTATACAAAATTTATAAAACTTGATCTAAATTAAAAAATAAATTAAATTATATAATGTAACATTAGAGTTTATGTTCAAAGATTGTAAATATTGGAATTTTTCCATACATTCCTTTCAATAAAGTCTTTCTGTGATATTATTAGTATACAATGAATTCATTTTCTTGTGAATTGGTTTTAAATACCTTAAAATATAGTAATAACAAAGAAAAAGTAGAATTAATTATTTAAACATTAATTTTATCATAAGAATTTAAATTTCGAAATTAAATAAAAAATTTTCATAGTTCAATAAAAATATTTTGTTGCTTAGTGATAATTTTAATGCACAAATATTTCCGATATTTCAAAATATGTGAAATGCAGTTAATCGCTAAATATTCTGAACTATGATAATATATATTTGTGTATAGTTACGAGATTATAGATAATTTTATATTAACATTAGAAAATATTAACATAAAATCCAAACAATAAAATTTCAAGATTGTTGTTACGTATATTTATTGGTAATAAAAAACATTTCATTAAAACATTAACAAAACATTATATATTTCAAAATAAAATAAAATAATATTTATTAGTATTTTACGCATTGAATAAATTGTAAAAATTGCATGTTATGTAGTTTTTTCTGATTATATATATATATATATATATATATATATATATATATATATATATATATATATATATATATATATATATATATATATATATATATATATATATATATATATATATATATATATATATTACAAAAGTGAAGCAATATGAGGATTGATACATTCAACACTAATCATGTCAAATTTTGGAGTTTCTATTTGAAGCGATTTCATTAAATCAGATCAACCCAAACTCTGCAAAAGTAATTAAAAAACATACATAGACCACTCTCTCAAACAACCATTAAATTCGTGTTTTAATTTATAACCGTCTGTAGTACGCATTATCGAAAGTGCATGAGGATGATATCCCCCACTCAAATATTAACAACTCCTCCATGACCGCTAAATATAGCTCAGACTGGAATAGATGATCACGAATGTGCAGGAAACGCACGCACTGGTAAGTGATTAAAACTCCACAAATCCATTATCCCGAAACAGGTGTCCAGAAAGTGCTTGGTACTTCCTGCGGAAAGCATTATGCAGATGGAGATTTCGCACCGAAGCTCCCTTGCCGGAGAGAGTGAGCTCAAGGAATTTCGCCAATCCAGTTGACGCTTGGCTAGTTTAGAGCCCATATTTTTCCAGGAACATCTGAGCCCTCTCTCTAAAGGTCACGTCATTCTAACTGCGTGGCTAAAGGCCTCGGTAAACAAATTTTCATTCTTTGGATTCTGATTTAATGGTTTTGAGTTATGGCCCAATTATTCTTCATTATAGTCGATAGTTGATACAGTAATTTGATTTTTTGTGGGCACCATAAATATACCTTAGTTAGTCTGATGAACAGTTTTTAATAAGCACGTAAGCCATTACAATTGCATGAAAAAATTTTTATTTTGTAAAGTTTGCTGAATTTCCTGAGAATTGTAATATCAATCTTGAAACGCTGACTTTTTATAATAAATTTTATTGAAAAAAATTTGTTTCCTTTTATTAAATTACTAAGAGCAAAGGTTTTCGATATCATGTAGTAAATAACATAGCAGCTAAAAATTGCCTTAAGTAGTTTTTAAAATGCACTACTAATATTTTTAGAGTTTATCACTCATAGATACTTTTTCATGTAGCATATATGCAAGCAGTGATGTAGAAAATTAGAAAAATGCATAAAAATTCCAATAGATTCGCATGTCGTAAAGAAAACCATACCATTCTTTTTCATTAATCATCAGTGGCAAGGTTTAAAAGTAGGACCTTCCATTTCAAATTGTCATGTCCAGTACATCGTTACTGCATCAACTCAATGGTCATTTTTGGATTTTAGGATTAATATAAGACCGGTAACTATAATTTAAAAAATATTTTTAATCACTACAAACATCAATTATAGTTGCATAGGGAAATAAAATCTTCGTACTTTTGTATCAAAGGCTAGAGGGATAAACATTCAGATGTTTGTTTAACAAACCGTACTGGAAATCGTGAATAAGTTGAAAGAAGCTTAGATGCTCTTTCAAAATTATTGGAGAATCAATTATTTTAAAATTTGTTATTCTTCGACAGAATATAAAATTTGATGAACAATATCTTTATCCATATTTTTGATGAGTATAAAACATATATTAAAATGAATTAAAAGATTCTATTAAAAAAGATTCTTAAAAATTATAATCAATAGCTAAATTTTAACAAATATTTTGTGATACAGTGAATATTTTAATGGCATCCTAATATAAAAAATAAAAAAGTCTCATTTGACGTCCTTATATTTAATCATAGATAATTACCGACAAAAGGAACAATATTAAAATTGCTTGCAGCTATCAACATGCATTAACTTAACAAAAAATGTAAAAGAAGAAAAATACGAATGTCGAAGTCTGTTTTTGAAAATTGACACATAATTGACTTGTATTTTTAAGAATTGAACTTCTGATAGTGGTTAATTATGCACTACTATTATGTTCAATTGGGTTTTTAAATTTTTGGTTCAGTTATTGATAACTACTGATACTAAGGAAGTCCTGTTTAAAATAAATGAAAATTTGATACTTGTTGAATAATTTTGAGATGCGAAAAATTTTCAGTTACTAAATTTTTAAGTAAATAAAATGTACATCATTTAGATACGAAAATTTAATGACAGGAAAATTTCCGTATAGGACATATATTTTAGTTAAAATATGTGATGCTACTTTCTATAAACAAAAACTTAGTTTAAAAAGTCGAAAAAATTTGATGAAAGAAAATATATCCAGTCACATTGGAACAAATTAATGCAATTTAAAATTAAAATACACTGACTTAAAAAAGTGAAAAGGAAGAATAATCTTATATTATCAATATAATACTTATTTCAATTTCAGAGGTTTTTCATAACACTTAACATTATTTTTGTAAAAAAAAAAAAAAAAAAAAATCAAATTTTTTTTTTTAGATATTGATAATTTAAGTGAAAGGAAATTTTTTAGAAGTCTGAAAAACTAAATTTCTGACCATGCAATTTTTATAAATACAAATCTTGTTAAAACTCTATAAAAAATTCTCGTTACAACGCATGATTTTTTGTAGAAATTTATGAAATTTTAAACAATGTTTTGAAAATTCTGAAGCATCTTAATTCCTAAATTGTCAAAATCAACTAAAGCATCTTTCATCCCTTATTATGTCAAAATAGAAATGAGACTAAAACCTACAATCATTCGCAACTATTTTAATATTTTTCTCATAAACTTTTCCATTTATTTTGTTCGTATACAATTACCATTCTGCTGAAGAGACATTAAACATAGCCAGGTAGTTTTGAGAGAACACACTATATGATTTGAATCATTAGACTCATATGTGATAAGAGAGATAAACTCCCATTCAAAATAAAAATAACATACATTTTTCTTGATATATAGTTAAAATTTTTCGAAATTTCTGTACAAATGCCATAAAACAAAATATAAAAGCGAAACAAGGAATTCTTTTTTTAAGAAAGTATATTCTGAATTTATTCCACAGTAAGGTATTTTATTCGCGGAATTTGAATGAAGAGCGATGTGAACAATTTATAACAGTATGCGTTATTCAAAACGTTTATGAATATATTTCACATTTAAAGTAATTCTTATATATTATTATATCATAAAAAAACATATGGCTGTTACGTGGTCTAATAGGAAATGCAAAAATAAAAAATGAAAAAAAATTAAATGACATATTTCAGTGTTACAATATCTTGAATAGATTATGATCAGGAAATTTATTGACTACTTTTTCAGAAATGTAGTGAATAATTTTACGCTGGGCATTTCTTTTTCAAATTCTTATTCATATTTCAATAACATATTTTCATATATTTTATGACGTGAATTTTACAGCTCTCTCTCAATAAATTTTAACTCTATTTATATCACTTATTCTTCTAAGGATGCTTTATTTTATGAATGCCATCTCAGATATCAAATTCTACTGCAAATACTTAAAACGTTTTATCTTTTGTTTGAAATTAATATATACTACTTATAAATATTTGAAATCTAATTTTTCACATAAATTCATTATTTGACCATCAAAACATATTGTTAGAAAAAATTGAACAATTAAAGATTATAATGTATGCATTATTTACATTATTTGCAAATAATAAAAAGCAATGAATGTGAGAGCATTTATTTATAATTATTATATGTGAATAAAGCATTTGAATATTATAATATCAACATAAACAGTGATGACTAAATTTTTATAAAATAAGACACATCTTCTTTGTGAGTGTTATTTATTAATATAATTTTAGGGAAAAAGTAAATTCAAATTCAATCCTTTTTATGCAATTTTATTTGAAATATTATAAAAACCATATAAAACACGGAAATTTAACTATAAATTTTGAAATGACAAATATTTACACAAGAATTTTATTGAAATATGTGAAAAAAAAATAATTCAACTAAATATTGATTTTTTATTATTAAGATATCATCAAAACATATTAAAAAATATTTTTTCCCATCGATAATTGATCGAAGTTAGAAAATTTATGATTTGAGAACCAATATGAATTCGATGATTAAATATTTGAATTTATTTTTCATTTTTTGGTTCATTTTAGTGCTATCAATTAATAAAAATGAAGTTTATTATACAAATCTTATATTAATTACTATTACATTATTCTTTAAATAATGAATATATTAATAAAACTAAAACTGATATTAATCTTATAATAATTAATATTATAGGACAAACAATTCTCATCACACCAATGATTTGGTGCAATCCAATACATAGAAACTATAAGGAGTAAGATTCTAAATATTTTATTGATTTTTTGTCCTGTTGTTTATAGTAATTTAGCGAAAAAATTCATAATACTTATATTATTAGGTTCACTAAGATAAAAAACATTACATTACGTTGTTAAATTCATTTTATGTTGCTTTCATTTTATGACACTTGGACAAGCCAAGCTCGCTATACCAATATAGCTTTGCAAATTTAGGTCAGTAGTATGCGTCTTTCGTTACGGCCAGAGCACCACGAAAGTGAAAGTACGACTTCGCTCTAAGCTCCACCGATAGATGGCACCACCAGAGGAATTTTGACATTGATTTGAAGAGGGAGGAAATTTTCTCCAGACCATTACACCCATGGTAACTGCTGAACGACCGACAACAGGACTTTAAATTTCACAGATTTAACGAGTGCGTATATCGCATGTATTCGGCGGATCTTTGGCGGCATTGGGAATCGTACCCAGTACTACCGGACGGAAGGCCGATGCCCTAACCACTAGGCCACATTACGTAATTCTTACATAAAGGAACTTAAAAGGTAAAAAATTCTCATTAATTATCATACACAAAAACAAATTATCAAATATCTTAAAATGAATTTAACTGTAAATTATATAACAAATATGAAGGTTTATAATTCGAATATAAATAGTTAGAATAAACTTCATTAATTGAAAATTATTCAGGACTTTCAATCTTTTAGTCTCTCTCAATAATCATATTATAACGTTCTTAATATCTATTCTTAAAAATTTTATTATTAATGTATTTTTACTTTATATGTTAATTATATTTTAATACTGAACTTTAAATGATTACTTATTTCGAAATATAGCGATTTATACTGTTAATACAGTTATTAGTAAAATATTGTCAGCGTTTGGTTATTAGAACCAATTTTGAGCATCAAAATAATTTTTACTTATTTTTTATTGGGAGATGCTTATTACCAAATTTAGAATATGAAATTTAAATTTCAGAAAAAAGTTTTAAAATAATGTCATTTTAATCAAAAATTGTAAACAAAATGAAATGAGCAATTTCGACAGTGAAAATCCATTTATCTCATATGAATACATTTGTTTTTTATGCCTTCACTGAGGAAAGACGTTAGACAATTCAATTAAACAATAATTAATTCAAATTTGATGTAGTGAAAACAACAGATTTTTGTTCCATTAAGTAAAACTTTTGCGTTTTGAATGAGTCAAAATGCTTAAGATGGATATTAAAATTAATCTCTTGAAATAATCATGATATTTGGAATGAAAGTAATAAGGTAATTATTGGTTATATGGATAAAATCTGATTATTTAGTTTGAATAAATCAGTGTCTTATTTTTTAAAAATAGATTTATTTTAAAAATAGACTTTTACCGTAGAAAAATTATCTAACATTTCTTACATAATATTTTATATATTTTAGGAAAGTTATCATTGGACAAGGAATCAAGTGAAGATTTTTAACTTTAGACTATGACAATCTCCGTAATGTAGTTTTAGATTTGATAATTTTCTGGGACAAAAAAGTACAAAATTTTTTCTTCCTTAATTTTATCATTTAATGCTTAATCTAATTTATTTAGCTTATTATTATAACTTACTTTCTTACCTTATATATCGCATCAGTTTATATTATTATTTTAGTTATATTTCTAAACTTCATAATCATTCAAAGAAAATGCAAAATATCATAACACGATCATATTATCTAATATGTACATTAATATAACAATAAAGAAACTGATGTAACATTTTAACGCTATTTCTTTTGAGAAAATGTAAGGAATGATCATTTTACAATAAAAATTTAATGCATCACCACATTATGAGATCATTATATGCTTTTTGATATAAAAAGTATTGCCTTATTTTATTTCTCATGTTAAAGATTAATATTTCAATCAAAGAAATTTGATTAACAATAGAAAATAATATTTACGAATTTCTTTCATTTTATGCATATCTCAACTAGTGACAAGTTTAATTTACACTAGCAAAATGATTCAAATGGTTCCTTTGTTTGAATGATGAATAGTTTCAAAAAATGAAGAAAGATGTAAATACGCTCTTCATACTTTTGCATATTCTGATATCGAAACTGTAGTTACGAATTGATTTTGAGAAATAAAAAAAAGGAATATTTCATCTTAGATCATCAATCACAAGAAACTGAGAAACTTTTCCATTCTTTTGTGGAAAAGAAAAGAAAACATTTACCGTAATGACATATGAAACGATGGAAATATATAAGAAAGTAATTCAAAAGAGAGAGAAGAGATTTTCTAAACAATAAAGATTAATTTCCTATAATTATTGTAATTTTAAGTAAAAATATGTCATATTGTATTAAATTCAAATAAAATATTTAAAGAAAAATAGATTTTTCTTATTTTTTTTATTTGGGAAAACAAAAATATCTTCCTGTGCACCAAGGAATACCACACAGGGCCCGAAGGTACAACAAATGTACTACAAAACAAATCCAAATAAATCATGAGATGAAAAAAAATAATAATAAAAGAAGGCAGAGAGAAAAAAAGAGATATAAAAATGAAAAAGGAATTAGATAACAGCATGGATAAATTTTATAAAAAATATCAAAATTCTCTTTCTTAACTAGGTCGATATATAACCATAATCGGGGGCCACCTGTTATTTAAGTCTTTACAAAGCTCGTTCCTTATTTTTCAGCGATGGTCATAATTGCAAGTGAATTGGTAAAGGATGAATAATTTAAATTAATACATATGAAATGATTTTTATCTGATATGTTTCACAATAATTTTTCATTTTTAAGTATTAACAATCCAGACAAAGTGATTTACTTACATAAAGACACAATTAGAAAGTATATACAATAGAAAAAATTTAATTACATAATAATAATTTTTAATTACAAAAAGAGATTATGCAAATGAATTATACATAAGTTATTGTTTTTATAACTGTTACTTCAAAATAAGAAATATAAATATAAATATACAAATTTCATAGATTGAGATAAGGTTACAGTTACTTCAGCAAGAAATATTTTACAGTAATCCCCCTATAACAGGGTACTCTTATTATGCATTTTCATATTAGGTGATTTCATGTCGCTAGTATAACAGGTGTTTTTCCTCATATAACACGAATTTCACACGTTGTATTTCTGTACTCTGCAATTTGTGATTTCATTGATATAAAGTTCGCAGTACACTATACAATTAATTTTGCGTACGTTTTCACATTGTGTCAATTGTGTTCTGATAAAATAAGATTAAATTGTATTATTGACCTTAGAACATTCTTCTAAAAAAAGATGCTCCTGGAGTGTTGTTACAGATAGTTGTTATACAGCGAATAAACATGTAATAAAACTGATTTTGGAATTATTTGATTTGTTTGAAATTAGTTAATTTTCAGTTAATCATGTATACATTTTTTTATTTAAAATGTTCTTCATTTGATTTTAATAAAAACGAACACACTCTGTTCATAACACAGTTTTTCCTTAATATTCCATTGGAAATCCCTGTACGAGAAAAGGTAAACTGAATCATTTGTGCATAATATGTTATACGGTGTCATAGTACGTTTTACGAGAATACTGCTACAACGTGTTTTCTTATAACGAGAAACTAATATACCATTTTATAGGGGGATTACTGTACATATAAAGTTACATTTACAATATCATTTTTATTTTATCAACATAAATAAATCCAGTGAATATTTTACGCATTAAATGGTCATTTAGAATTTAAATGAATATGCAAATAAATTATCTATAATTATATTAGAAAATTTTACGTAGTCTATAATGACAAAAATAATTAATTTTAGTGTTTATGAAGTGCAATGTATCCAACTTTTTCCCATGTCTTCGATTTGCCTTCCTGTTGTATCGAACATAATGTTTGTTTATGTAATTTCTGTTGCATCAAATATCTGTTTGATATATTTGTTCCTTAAAATTTGCAATAAGACAACTTTTAATCTCATATTATATAGTTGACTTATGCTTAATAAAACCTCTGGAGAATAAAAGATTGTAAAAACTTTATGCTCAAATAAACTGCTGATATCACGTACTTTTATTTGTACATATTACAACATAAATACCCAATTTTAAAAACATTCTAAAATTTCTAAAACTGATGGTTTTAAGTGCCTAAGATCATGTGAAACCAGAAAACGTTTTATTGAAATTAAATCTTAAGGTCAGTTGTAAGCAAAAGCTGTACTTTAATTACTCTGTTATACTCTAAGACAAATAATGCCTAAAACGTTAAGTTAATAAACTTTTTCTGTTAGTAAGCTTTTTATATACATTTCAAAATGAAGATGAATATCATATTATATATATATATATATATATATATAGATATATGAATATATCTATATCATATATGATATAGATATATTCATATATATATATATATATATATTATATATATATATATAATATGAATATCTGTAAAATATTAGACTAAACTTTTATTGAAATACGGATTGTATCAACGTGAAATCAAAACATAAATATACTGCGTCACAGTTAATAGAATTTAGCAACATTTCTTCCGTAGAACATTCTATTATTATTGATTCTGAAAGCATGGATTATAATAGTAATCAAACATTAATTTTTTTGGTCTCAAAATATACCTTCATTAAGAAACTTCCAAGTCAAGGATGTCATTGGATTTGCTTTAATTCCATGGGAGAAACCAAGGTAAATATTCTTTTCATGTTCTTCAAACAATTTTTGAGCACATGTGGCAGTGCAAACAGCCACTTCATCACGCCATCTTGAAAGAGTCATTGCTCTGGAAGCGATAGACAAAGACTACATCAAGTTTAAATTCCAGACAGTTAAAAACCACTTAAACAGCTTCCAATCAGCAATCAAGCGTGATATAATGTTCTTCAAAAAACTGTCTTCAAATAATGAGCACACACTTATGAAACAAGAATAAGGATTTATAAAATCTGATAACGTGCTATTGCAATAGAGTTTGGTCTTGACCATCTCTGCTACACTGGAAACGCTTATAAGCATTACGTGGCATCATAAATAGTTTCTTCATGACCACTCAGCCATAAATACTATTGTATGAAGTTCTAAATAAATCTTAAGTAAATACTAATTAATGTTGGTTCTGATGGAAATACGATCTTGGAATTGTATGTTGAGTTCGGATATTATTGAAGCTAACAACTGTTTATGTTTTTGGCCTATTAAATGCTTCAACTTTTGTCTTTCACATTCCATCACTTTAGATTTCACTCCATTGTTACTTATCTCAAATGCTATCTTTCCATTTTACGTAAAAAATTTTATAACAATTTAAGATGATTTTCTCACTTACTCCAAAATGTTCACTATTTTTGTTAACAAATATCCAAATAATCTTACTCCAATCATTGTTCTTTTGAATTCATTAAATTCGAATATGGCTGCTTTATTTAGAGTAAAAAATGGTTAAATACGAAATCTGCAGCATTAATAAATATACAAATATTTTTTTTTCACATATCCTCTAGATGGTGAGATTTTATAGCAAAAATCATGATTCTAGCAATTGTGAAATGCAGCCAATATTTTCAAAGGAGTTCATGTATTTTTATCCTCTATGTGTTCTTCCATCAAATTATTTAGTATTTAAATATGTTATCGCGTAACCTTTCTAAAAAAAATTCGGTAGAAAGGACAGATAATGATCGCTACTTATATTATCATTATAGTGTTTCATTTGGATCAATGTTAAAATAATTTGGCTTAAAAATGCATACGATGCAACTGATACTAGATATAGCAAATTTAGAATATATTCTATGAATTAATACATAGAATAATTTAATTAAAATAGATAATGATTGCTACTCATTTTGATTTTATCGTTACTCATCATGAATATAATATGAAGCTAATATAAATAATTTGGGTAGTCGACTAGAACATCATTGATATCGGTGCATCTGTGGTTTCCAGATAACACGAAACTTTTTTCTGTTGTTATTTTTTGATTTTCGATAATACTAAAAATGTTTACGATTTTTTACATGATTATTGTTGTTAACAAGAAAATATGGTATCATTTCAATGCATTCAACAGTATATAGTTACTATTTAATTAAACTTTGAGTCGCTCATATAGAAGAAACGAAATATTGTAAATGTAACTTATTAAAGTACACAGCCAAATTGCTAAATTTTTTGGTCTATTTCAATTATATACAGTTTGTTCATCAAGTTAGCTTTTTTGTAAAATGTGTTTTATATGCACATGAAAGTATAATAGTTTTTCTAAGTAGAAATTAATAGTAGAAAATTCTTACATATCAATTTATTTAAAATTTACTTTTAATGCAAAAAAGTTCATAATTATTAATTTATCAGAGATTATATCTGATTTCAAATATTTTAGAAGGATCTCTCAACTATAATATCACTTAAAATCAATAATTTTTAAACAAATATAATCTTAACTAACTTAATGTGCAGAATTAGAATAATTGTATAGAAGAAATCACTCGCAAAAATTCCTGATATGCTTATGACTGTCAGTGATAAGGAGCTGCTACTTTGGTGTATAATTTATTGAAATTTAATCCATATTGCTTAAAATGGGTAGATAACAGCTATAAAGTGTTATTTGTTACTGTTCTACTGTTTCCTTGAGTAAAGTAGAGTTCCGGTGGGCCTGCGTTGCCCCACTTTACAAAAGGCACAGTTCTTTATAGCGATTGATTAACTAATTTATTTTTGAAAATACAATGGAAAATTTCAAAAAAATGTGTTAGGTATATAACAAAGAATTATAAAAATAACGATATTGATAAATTGTAATTATATTTAAACTAACTTTAGCTTAACAATTAAAAAATTTCGAAAAGTTATGTGACATGTAATATTTAAATATTTTTGAGCTTCCTAACATTTTTAGGGAATAAAAACATTTTTAATTTCCATTTTTTTTGACATAAATTTAATTTAATTTCCTATTTATAATTTTTTAAAAAATATTTAATAATTTACATTTTATTCGCATATTTATATTCAGCATAATTTTATATGTACCTGAAGTTTAAACAGCAAACAAAATTATCATACAAAATGCATAACAAGAGATTACTTCGTTTCACATTTACAGTCACCAAAAGGAGTAAACCTTTTTTCCAGTTCGTTATTGAGGTAACATTGATTTGGAGAAGAAAATTAATTGAATGGCATAACTTCTTCAATCTTGAACAGCTTCCGTGTGATGTATTTAGCGGCGTCTAAGTTAATCTTCAAGCCCAATTGACCCACATGACCATTGGGCTTGGAGATTAACTTAGAGTCCGCTAAATGATCTCATTTTCCTCCGCCAAACAGTCTGCATCATTGATTCTTCTCCACGATGCTCTGTGTGTTTGATAAACTCTTTTAGCTAGATGAGTTGCATTGGCGATACAGTTTGGCGTGATTAATTATCTAAAAACATGCTGAGCTTTCTAAGGCATACATGGAACACTATTTCAATAATTTCAGGAGAAAAAAATCTTAACTTATTTGAATTTTTATCTTGATAGTTCATGCAATGCATTGATTATATTTATCATTAACATCTGCATATATTTTTACAAAATATTTAAAAGCAAATTCTTCTTCATTCTCAACAAAGCTAAAATAGATAATGCAAAAATTTCAACCAAGTAAACTAAAGAAGAAAACTTATCTGTAGAAATTTTGATTTTGCTTATTCAGCTCCTTTGCACTAATTTGTCTTGTTAACAAAAACATTTAAACTAATAAAAAGCAAAATTACACTTTAAATTAATTCATTTTGCAAAATTAAAAAATCAATTACAAAAAAGAAATCTTATTAATTAATTTAAAAATAAATATAAAATTAATAATTTTATAGATTGAAGTTATAGTAAAATAAATAATTAGATTATAAAAAATTAATTTAATTAATTTATAAATAAAAATATTATACTTGAATTTTCTTGCCACACTCTCATTAAATCTCACTCGGTATTTTTTAATTACATATAACAATATATCTTTCACAATTAATTAATATAAAAATATTTTTTTACACATTTAAGGATTCATTTAATAAAATAAAAATTTTTAAAATAAAATGAACAAAAAAATAATACTTAGAAATGTGTAATTCAATTGTATTTCAATTTTAAAAATAATTCATATGAACAAAACTTACTCTTTTTATAACTTTTTTTTCGAGCAAACCAAATCATTAGAAAAACGCGTTTACAAGAGCCTAGTTTTTTTTAATTATCCTAGGTTTTAGACGTTACTGAATAACAAATTTCTTAGGATTTAAATTTTATACTTGTTTATTCATTTTCTTAAAAAAATTCAATTATATTAAAATTCTATTTATACATCTTATATAAGAATACATTTCTCACGAATAAAAAAATTGCCAAAAATACATATAAGGAAAAATATCGTTTCAAATATTTTTATACAAGACACAATGTGATTTAATCTTTCATTTATATTTACAGTTAACGTAATTGTATTAAAGCACAAAATAATATATATTATTTAAAAAATCCGAACACACATCAAAAAATTAATAGTATACTTATCTTATAAAATATTGAAGATAATATCTATAATAAATTAAAAGTTCAAAACGATATAAAAATAATTATGCTTTCATATACTTTCTAACGTTAAAATCTATTTTTTGAAATTATAAACAATTTTCATGCAGAAACACTTTTCACATACAATATTAATTATTGTAAATATTAGATATAAATTAATTTAATATTGTTAAAATGCTTCTAACGTATTTGTATGATATAACGAATAACGATTAGATTAAAATGCTAGTCATTTATTTGTCTGAAAATCCTGTTTATAAATTTTCAATCAACGAATTAATTTTATTTGACAGATAAATACTAAATGAGTTTTGCATTATATTAAACAGATTTACAAAAAAATTAATAATTTAACAACAAAAAATTGAATACACGTTTTTGCAAATTCTCTAATTATTGCATTAGATTACTATTTATAAGAATTTCTTCGTTTTTTTCCATTTCTAATAATATTTTTCTCCTATTTCATAATTGCAAATTAATTTGCTGAAATACAACAACACAAATATTGTATAGAAATCAAGGTTAATACAAGTGCACAAAGTCATCGAATATGCATAGTTGTATTGTGTCTCAAAATGATAAATTAAAGATTCACATCTTGCTCAAAATAAGTAATATATATTAAAATTATCACTTTTGAATATAATATTTCATATTCCTATGGAAATTAGAAAAATATTTATGCATTACAAAATATGATTCACTTTAATTATGCTTTTGAATGAAAATATATTCCTTTAGATTAAGGCTATGGAGGCATATGGTAAAGCTTTGCTAGGTAATAATTACAATTTTGTTCAATTTCAATTTAAGATTTCTTTACTTTCAAGAAAGTCAAACATTTAACTAACAATGGAATTGAACAAATATATAAAGGATATTTCTTCGTCAATTACTTGCTTATTTAACATAGAAATTTAACCAGACAACAACTTCAAATCTCAATCTGTAAGCTGTGGTTATTTTAAATATTCGAATAGCAAATACTTGAATAAAAATATTTCAAAAATATTTATAAATATTTATTTTGAAATAAATTATGAAGAAAGCTTTATGCGGAAATAAAGGAATTCTTAAATAAGAACGCTTAAAAAGTATAATAATTTACAGCATTAGCTTTAAGATGCCAAAATTTTAATTAAATATTAATCTTGACAACATAATTTTATATTATTACCAATTATTTATTATTTTATAACAGCAGATAATAATAATATATATCTGAATTGTTTAAATTAATATTCTCATAGAATAATATATGATTTTTAATTTGATTATTATACATGTAAATTATACTTTTTAATTTTTGACGAATGAATTGTTTTCACAATTTCAATGTCAATACTGAAAGTGATTTAAAATGCAAATTTTTAATTATTTATTGCCATACAAATTTATTTTATATATCAGAGAAATCTGTTATTTTTTTATAATTACACATCATTGTGAGACACAGTGGACAAGCTATATATAACTCAATAAAAAGAAAGCCAATTTATTCAAGAACATACCATTATAAAAGTGAAAGGAGTTATTTTTAAATCTATTTCGTTAATGGTTTCACACAAATTACAATTAATTGTTAGTTGTGTTATTTTTTATTTGTAAATTTGAAAGTTAAGCAAAAATGTTATTTTACACAAGAATCTATGATAAATTATTAATTATAATTTTAAATTCATTGTATACATTTTATAATTCATTATTATTTAAAAATATCTCCCTGTCATTTTATCACAGGAATAAGAAATATGCTGAATTATTATAAAATGAATATAAAATAGAAATAATAATTTATATGGAAGATGTCATTTCATATGTATATTTTTTAAATCATGCCTCTTCAGACTTTACCTCAATTAATTATTAGTTAAGAAATAATCATTTCCAGTAAAATGAAGAGCAACACTGGCATGACTCAGTGTTTCTGTAGCTATAGTCTAAACTCATGTAATACTATAAAGAGAAAAGATTAAAAAAGAAGAAATATTGCAAAAAAATGCAGACTTGAAACAAATTCGAACATGAGACTTCTCGAAAGATTTCAAAATTTAAATGAAATTCTAATGCAAGAATCTGAATAAAATTGGAAGTGGAGTAGAGTACTAGTTTTTTTTCCCATTTCATCCACTTTTTCTTTTTTGACATTGGAGAAAAAAGAATATAAATTGAACACAATTTCAAATAACGTCTGAATAATAGAAAAAAGAAACTTGGTGGAAATGAACGAATGCTCAGTAAAAAAATTGAAGATTGCTATGAAATATGTTACGTGAAAAGTAAAAAATGAATATTTATCACATCGCTTTTCTTTTACCTTTTTTAGTAATTTTTATTTTCATATAGAAAGGGAAAGGTTCCCAAATATATAATATTGCAAGTTTTTTTACAAGGGGAAAGGTAACTTTTTTAATTATGTCTGCTATTAAATCTTTAATTTTTCTTTAATAACACTTCTCATTACTTAAACAGCAAGCATAAATGAAATTGAAAATAATGTTGATTTTATATTTTGTTAAAGTATTTAAGTAATTGCTCAGTTACTTTTAGTAAAATTGAAATATTATCAATTAAACCACGTTTCAAATAACTAAATGTTGTACTTAATAAAAATACTATGAGTTGGTAACGATCGTTTATAAGCAAAAATATTTAATGACATACTGTCTAACCAGTTGATTATGGAAAAAAAATTCGAAAAGATTTACATAAATAAACCCAAAGAATTATTTTTGGAAACGTAAATTGCTAAGGAGATTTTTCACGTACGTGTAAAAAATATGTTAGCGTAAGATAATATAAAAAATGCTTACATAAAATCATAAGACAATCGTAAATTACGCTAATTTTTAAGTATATAATGTAAACATTGTGACATCATACAAAATATTTATGCAATTTTACAATATACACATTATAGCTCCTACTTTTCCTTCTGCTATCTCAACGCGTATTTAAGAAAACAAACCATAAATATAATGTATTAATAATTTCTAAAAAATAAAGAAAAGTAAGAAATACTTGCTTCATTAAAATTTACAAATTAAAATTTTCTTAATTTATGATGTAATTTTGTAAGCTTATCATGATTAAAATGTATAGTATTTAACATTTCATTTTTAATTATTATGTTCTTGTAATTTTGAAATTGTTTTAACAATACTATTTACAAGTTAAATCATGGTTTTATAGAAGATATGTATATAAACTATATAAAATTCTCAAATGACATTGGTCTGATTTAAAATTTAAACGTTATTGATTGTATCAATTGTTTAAATTTGTTAATGAAATTAATCTATTTCAACTTCTAAAATAATTTAAAGCAAAATCGGTGCTTAAATTTATATTTCATTTAGTTACCTCTATAAATCAAATATATAATCTTATATTAAGTATATTATTCTTACACTTATATTTCTTACAATTCGTGATGCTTAATTATAAATTTAAGATTAATTTCTCAGTATTATTCTGCATTCGTTTATTGAAGAAGATTCTAAATGTCTGTCCATGTTTATCTAATAACTATAATTTTTAGATAACATATATATTGTAGAAGAGATATTATCATTACAGTGATAGGTGAGAAATTCAGACACCGAATTAAAATGCTATTATAAAAAGAATCATTATATATTTTCCCCAATCTTTCATCCAATTAAAATGAGATTAGCAAAACTGCGATGTATAGAAACATTAGGAAAATTTTAAAATTGATGGTAATAAAAATTGGTAAAACGTCTCATAACAAAATTCCTTTCAACACATAACAAACTTTAATTTAATATATCAACATTGAGGTTTAAGAGGAGACGTACGTATTTAGTAATTACCTACAATTAATATTGAGACAAAATAGTGAGAACGTTTACCCATTCAATTTTCAACATCGGGAGGACCCGTTTCCAGAGGTGATTACATTTCGCTAATCTAATTTAAATGTGCCATTATATCTGAGTCTACGTGTCTCGTCAAACCGGTTGTTGTAGTCATAAATTCTTTTAAGAATATTGCAATTTCGAATCCATAAGTGGTTATGAATGCGTTAATAAAATTAAGGGGAAGTACTGAGTGGAAAGATTATTGAAATCGGTATGTGATGAAAGAGAAATAATCATGCGTTAAATATTTTATGTCCTACATTAATATCTTCTTTTACATGGATTTCAAAAATGATTTCATTAATTTTAAATATAACATGAAATAGCAAATAAGTTATAATTCAAGAAGTTCTTCAAATGAGTGTTATTAATATTCTTGATAAAAATTATTCTTTAAAATATTTTTAATACTCTTTTAATACTTTCATTTACATAAAAACGACATTACACATATTTTATTTTTGTAATTTCATAAATAAATAACATAACATATGATAACTATAGAACCGAAATAATTTTAATCTATATAAAATTGGCATGAAAACAAGATTACAATCCGCACTTAGCTTTTCTACTGTGTGAAATATAGGCTCAATTCCACAAGAACACTGGAGCAAATACAATACAAAGAAGCACTATGATTACATTTGCTTTCAAACAAATTACAGCAAATAAGGGTTCAGTCATTTTAAAGTTTACGTAATTTTACCTAAGAAAATTTTCACATGTGCCTTTGTTTTCAGTTTTTTAATAATTATTTCCACCTTTTTTTACCTTAAACGTGCTTAAGGAACCATGAATCCTCATGCCAGAGTAAATAGTCAGTATAATAATTCGTAAACTTATTGCTTATCTACATACATACATTTATATTAAAACTAAGTTAAGAACATTCATAACACTGTTCATTTTCTACAAAACTCCTCACAGAAGACAATCTAAGATACTTGTCAATAACAATGTGTTTATATGCAAATTGTCTATTGCATTGTTTAAATACAAAATGTATGCATGATTTAAGAAATTGTATATATAATCTGTACATTGTATATATATCATAAATTCATTTGAAAAATTTGACGAAAAAAATATATATTAATTACGCCAGACATTGTCTTTTCAGGCATGAGGCTCTTGCAGTCCTGTGCAATATTGAAGTAGTTCCAAAAGGCTAGAGGGTGAGAAAGTCATCACTGGCAAGAATGCCAGAAAGAGAAGGGCAATTAAAGAGGTGCTCCCCAGTTATAGGTGAGATGGGCTCTGTTACACCTCCTCTATGTAATTTTTTTTAAATTGTATATATATCTGTAAATGTTTTACATCAAATTTTTCTAGTGAATATATGATTTTATGTATTTGGTTCATACGAAATAAAACAATCACTCCATTGACACTAGCGAAGATTTATAATGATTTTTCTTCCTGTGCGTCGTTTTTCGTATTCAGTTATGAAAAATGATACATAAATAATTTTATAAATTGCTTAATTATTTTGTATGCTTATAAAAGTTTAATATAGACTTACTTCTTAACAGTGAAATTAATTGAAAGATATCTAATTATATTTTATTTATACAATATTTTGAGACATGACATTTTTTAATAGAAAATTTATTAAAAGAAATCCATATTAAATGAAGTATTCAGTATAGAAAATTCAAAAGTGCATTAATTAAGTTTAAGTGATATTTTGAATCAGTTATGAATAGTTGATATCCTTTGGCTTAATTTAAATGTTTTCAAATCCAATTCTTCAATTTACTCTCTTAATATATTTTTTTTATCAAAGATGTTGTCTTCACAAAATTTAGGAATTTTTATTTGATAAAATGAAAGACTAGTTTTGGTTTTATTTTAGTTTAAGAATTACCAGTAACAGAATTCACAAATTTAAACATTTTATATATTTAATACGAAAAAAACCAAGAGATTAATTAAATCCATGATAAAAACATTATATCAAAGCAATTTAAAACTAAGTTTTTAACTGAAAGAATGTCATATTTACTCAGTATATAAAAATTATTTTATATTCTAATTGAATTTTAGACTTATATCTGTTGAACTAAAGTGTTCAATTTATGTGAATAAAATTAAAAGATATGATATGAAAACTTAGATTATATCCATGAAATAGTTAATCCATTTTTATTTTAAGTTATATTTTATATTTAAATATTATATAATTCATATTAGGATAATATATTGTTATGGAATTTGCTCATTATTATTTTCTAAAAAATGAATTTGAAAGATCAAGAAACCATTATCATATTAAATTATTATTGAAATTCTCTAAAACTATCTTTTCCTAAACATCAATTTGGAATTATAATATTTTTAAGTAGCAAATTAGGTTAGGAATACTATAACAATATTTATGATACTTTTTTTAAATTAAGAAGCATTTTCTAAACTTGAGTGTACTAGTAAAACAACATTCTCTAATAGAATTATCATAATAAAACATCAAATGAATTTATAAGCAAATAGTAAGGTATAAAACATTTTACTATTAAAAAACACGAAAGCTTTAGCTTCTAGGAATGATTTTATTAGACTACAAATATAAAACTCCAAACTTATAAAAGTAAATAACTCCATTTTTTTTTTTAACAAAACGTCTATTTTTTAAAATCATTTACCATTTTTGTTTTCTAAATAATTTATTACATGTTTCTGATGCTTGAATCAGGTTGTATTGAAATTTTTATTTAGATATAAAATGTTTACGTTATGAACACTTCAAGACTTTACGAATAAATCAAGTTGTTTATTTTTTCAATAACTAGCAAAAATACTTTTAATATACTCTTAAAAAGGATATGTAATAGTAAATGTCATTTTCTGTTAACCAATTTTAAAACTTACTTTGCGATATATCCACAAAATAATTCAGATGAGAAATGCTTTTCACTCTTTTATAGAGAAAATAACCAAGATGTAATATATAGTAAATTTTTTATGTTATGCTAAGTTTATTTTAAATTATTAGTCATCAGAAAGCTTATTGTGAATTTAAAAAACAATAAGTATGCTCTTTTTTATTTTTTGAGCGTTAGTATTTAAGTTAATCTGCTAATTAGGTATCCGTAATAATCTGTTAAAAAAGCAGTTCGTGGGTTCGAATCCTACATTGGGTATGGATGTTTGTAGTGATTCGGAATCCATTTTAACCGTAGGTCCCAGTATAATTAGCCCTCGTGTGTAAAAAATGACCGTTGAGCGACAAACAAACAAACTGCTAATAAAGATAATTATTTATAAGAAACATAATTAATTTCATATATTATTATTTAACATGAGTTTTGTATAAGAACTTAGCGCAAAGTACTTACCATCCAACAGAATAGTAACTTCTATATTAACAGTAAATGCGAAGTTTAATTATTTGTTACATTGAACAAATTTTGCAGAAAACAATATTATTTGGCAAATGAAATTCAAAAGGCACTAAGAATATATGACAATCAATTTGTCAACATTAAATACACAAATAGGGTTAAACTCATTCTACTACTTATGGCTATTTAATCAAATATTAAATTGAAAGCCAATAAAGATGCTAGGCATTTTCAGAAAACTGGTATTTTTCTAACTGCTGAGGGAAAAAACGCCAAGTATACACTAAAATTCCTTTCTGAAGTTATGTCCCTCATGTTAATTAACAAATAATGAAAGAAACAATATTTATAATTATAAATATGTTAGTAATTAAAATAAATTCACTGTTTAAGTTACTCATTCTTCTCTTTCATGATCTTTCTTTTCTTTTTAAAAGGAGATATTTTAGCAAATCTTATTCCTTCGAGAATAATTCGTATTTTAAAAGATATAATGACTTTGTTTACTGAAAGACGAGCATTTCCTCAAAGGAACAGCATTTGCTAACAAACATGTGTTTTTCTTATTCAGTAGGCAGCGAAAAGTACTTTCGACTTTATTTCTATTTAAAGATTAAGCCCACGCAGAGAAAGCACTTCTAAATTTCATGCCAAAAAATATCAACATCATACCTAAGATTTGGTACAATTAAAACTATAGTTAAGTTCCCAGGTGAGAGAGTTTTCCTATTACTTATTTTTACTTCTACCTTCTGAAAGACTCAGTCCTGAAACTTACTAAGGTTTTCTCTTAAAAGGGAGATTTCCAATAATTTCTCCTGGGACGTTTGCCGTATTTTAAATCCTAACTTCTATTGGTAAGATTATGCTCAGCCAATTTAAATGTACCTTTTATCGTAAATATAATAGTTCAGTCAGTAACGCGCAAATCGAGATGGGGATTTAAGTCAAGAATTTAATGTGTTTTGCCAAATTAAGTAAGAATTATTTTATTTTCCCACAAATGAGGTAAAGAAAATTCTTATCAGGAATTTTTATTATGTGTCACATTTTTGCCGATATATTTGTACTCTAATCCAATAGAACATTAATTGTTTGGTAAAGCTGTATTTTAATAAACACAAATGATATATTCTCTTTTTTAATGTATTTCAATATTTAAGAATATAAACGTATTTTCGAAATATAGATAATAATTTTAATATTAAATAATTATAACAGTTTTTCAACAATACTTAACTATAATTACAATAAATTTATATAAAAGCTTACAAGTTTTTACAATTGTAGCATGTTTTTTTAATATTAAAATGTGTTTTTCTAGTTTTATAAAATAAATGTTTTTTTTTAATAACAACGGGCACTTGGGTGACTAACCCTTCGCCACTACAAGGCCGGAAACTGCTACTCATTTGTCGTTACCCAGCGGGCACCTGTGAACCAAGTCACGGAGGCGAGTAGCATTACCCGCGTCATACCACCACAGACCCGTTTATAGGGCGGGCCACATTCATACATCAACACACAAGAAAGGACAGAGAAACACAGAGAGATAGTAACATCCATGCCCGAACCGGGATTTGAACCCGGGACCCACAGCTCAAGAGTCAGGAACGCTAACCACTCAGCCATTGGTCGGTGAATGGCTGAGTGGTAGTAACAAATGTAGTAACAATATTAAGGCAATTTTTGAAAAGATGCTTAAAAGTATTGATCATGCAATGAATATCTTAGAATTATTAAACTGGTATAAGTTTCTAAAACACAATTCAGTAAATAATAAATTCTGTCGACAATCCAGTCAATGAAGATTGGTTGAAGATTCAGTTCGCGATATTAATCAAACTTTGATCGCTAGTAGGACTAAGAAAAATAACAAGTATTCCATGCATCTAAAATATTATTTGACCATCTTACTTTTTTGTTATTTCTAATACACATAAAGATAGTTTGACAAAAATATGCTATTCAAGGTAGCCAATAAATATTCAATTACTAACCATAAATTGTGCCGTAGATACCAACTATTGAATTGAGAAATTTATTCACATACAACGATTGATATATTGTATTTTTAGAATATCATCATGAGAGTTATTTATTTAATGTATAGAAATATTTAGTTTTAAAAAAGCATCATCAAATTGAAAATTATTTATTAAGAATATGAATAACATATGATGAGAAATATTCTCAAAATATAAATGTTTAATAAATATGTTATTATAAATATAATTAACATTATCAAAATGAGAAATGCTGTTGTAAGAGTAATCAATAATAAAATAAGAGTTCTGAAGTAAAAATAAATTAAGGGTTGATACGAGTATTTTTTTCATAAATATCTGTGAAAGATGCATAAAGAGTTTCAGAGAGAATAAGTACGTAAAGTTAATCGGTAGAACTCTAAACTATGTTGTAACAATACTATGCTTATAAGATGAACATATAATGTGAGTTTTTCTCTCTTTCTCTTTATATATATACACCAAAAATGCATAATTAATTAATCATCTGTTTAACTGAACATAATGGGCGGAAATAACCTATAAACAATTCATTCTTGAATTTTAAACTATTTTTTTTATTAATTTGTTACGAAGTTAGGACGCAATTTATTTCCGTTAAACCTATTTAAAATTTTTCCAGGAATCCAAACACCTAGCTTATAATAACTTGTATGACTCTATAATAAAATAAGAAGCAATTAATTATTTTAGAAAATGTGTAACGAAAGATAGAATAAAACTTTATGAAGCCAAAAAATATTATCATAATTATCTAATACTAAAATCATCTCTTACAGAATGGAGAAGAATCGGGTTTTCTTATCCGAATATTGTCGGCAAATACTTCAAAATTTTGAGACTATACATATTTGGGGTTTTTTATGTGTCCAACCTCCAAGTTTTGGGCTTCAATGATTAGTTTATGCCCTGTGTCGAAAATGTAATGCGACTCAAAATGCTCCTGCTCACATTTTGGTCTGCATAAGTTTAAATAAAAATCGGCGGTTCTCGAGCCCAGAGGCGTGGTTTGATGCTACTTTCAACCAGGAGGGATAAACCACACACACGAATAAATTGCTTTTATTATAAGATAAGGCGGAGCAAAACATAATAAAAATAAGATATGAAGTAAAATAATTATATTATCATTGTTTCATGAAATATATTACATGTATTCATTTATAGTTATTAAGTTAGATTAATATTTAAAATTTTTAATTAATAAAAATGACTTAAATAAATTAACTACAAATAGCATCTTTTAAATTACCATTTATGTTTGCTGTCATGAATTTTTACAAATAACTAATGGTATTCTCTGTACTTCAGTGGAAACAATTTTTTAAATTTTCAAGAATCTAAAATATTTAATTTATCAATCTTCCTTTTTTGTCATTAAAATAATGAGATATCTTGAGATTTTATGATAGAATAAATTTTAAAGAAATTTGCTGAATAACAAAATGGAAATCTAAAAGTTTTTTTTATGCTTTATGTTATTCTTTACACAGATAGACTATTTGTAATTAATAACTTTTTTAATTTAAGTAAATGATGAAATATACTTATGTCTATGAATTTGAAAAATAGCATAAAAAATTGAAATTTAACTTAATAATTAAATGTTTATTTTATAATACTTTGCTTACAATTTTAATTATTACCTACTTCACGAAAAATTTAAAAAGTGAGAGATTTTACTGCAGATTCGAGATCTAACTTTCAAAAATCAAACTGGTCAATATCAGTTGAAGCGGCCTTAAGAATTCCGAAATTCGATACACTTCTGATGTTGAGAGAAAATCAATTTTTTCGCATTTTACGAACCATAGAGGCTTTTCTTCCGCTTTAACAGAATTTGAAGGAAAAAATTCCCGTATGCGATTACAGTGGGAGGGAAAAAAGGGATTTTTCTACGTTACAGGGATTTTTATGCTTTTTTTTGCCTCGAGCTATAGTGACTCAAAAATTGAATTTCCAGTCTTCACCAAGTCGGTCCCTTTTTATCATGCCTAAAATAGATTCTGTATAAGTTTTCCTTTTTGAAATTTTCAAATGTATTTACTTTTCAGGTATTGGGCTACCATGCGTGATATAAACACACAGAAATCTTGAACAACGTTCTCCTTTTTCCCGTAATCCGAAGACAGAAGAAAATTGAGACATTGCGGTGGAAAATAATCTAACCTCAAGAATAGAAGACTAAATGAGAAATGATGTCAATCTACCATGTTCATCTCACGCATTCATGTTTAAAGTTGTTTTTCCCCAGAAAAAATCGCTAAACAAAGAGAGAAAACGTGAATTCTTTAATAATAAAATTTGACACAACAGATAGCACAACAGACACAGCAGCTATAAAAATGTAACCTTTATAGATTGTAACAGATATATAAAATATTATACAGATATGACTTTTTCTCTGAAACCGAGATATTATAATATATTTTCTCTTCCCCAAAGAAATCGAGTGATTTGACTAAATTCTAATTAAATGGTCATCATCTTGTAACAATTAATAGAATCTAAAATAATAAATGTAACTGATTTAAAAGTTTAGGCATCACAAAAATTAAATTTACTCCTCTTCTTTAATTATGTTTATTTTATAGGCAATATTATATTATATGGGAGCACTTGTGAGTAATTTTAACTTATATTTATTTAATTCTTATTCTTTAATTATACTAGTTTTCACAGAAAATATAACAAATAATAAAATTCTGTAAGCACTTCATAATAGTAGGAAATAATTCCTATTATTTATTAAAAATTTTATTATTATTTTTAAAATTTTCATAACTTGAAATTTATAGAATTGCATTTATATAGGTTAAGTTTGTATTTACTTTACTCTCATCCCTTCATAATTTAATATATTTTCTTTTTTCATTGTATAATAATAAATAACCGATAATAATATTAAATTATTCCTAAAATCTAATGTATTTCATTATTATTTTTAAATAGTTATAAAATAATATTCAATGCTTGAAACTGATATGATACTAAGAATAGAAATTGAACTTGTATCTGGTCCTTTCTTAAGCTGCTTTTTAATTGTACACACACACACACATCCTTCCTTTCACAATATAAAAAACTAGTAATTGCATATATTCTATTATATATAAAATAAATTCTAGAATTTAAAAATTTTTTTCACAAATTTATAATTATTCTTTATTTAAAATTGATTAATAATCTTGAAAAACATTTAAAATTAAGAGAGTTTTATTAATAAATTATACAAAATTGATTTTTGCTAAAATTTTACTATTACTTTTAAAACAATAAACTTCTATTTCAATTATTCTTAAATTTAATATTGAGAACCAAACGCATTTAGAAATTTAACTTAAACTTTTTAAAAAAATTAATTAATTTGAGTTAATTAATCACACACAACGGCTGTGTTCACACTTCTCGGATTTATTTCCCTTGTCACTTCAATTAAAAATATTAGGATATAAAACTTCAGATTTTATCTTATTTTCTAATAGTTGACAATTTGATTTTTATACTTCAGTGTATTCCCTTATAGAGGTGTCCTTCAAAGATTGCATTGTTTAAATTTTCAATAAATTTCCTTGAAGTACCACTAATTTATGACAAACAAATTCTGCTTTGTGCAGAAAATTATTTCTTTTTTAATGTTTTAAAAAATACTTTGGAAAAATAATTTATTTATTTCTTGTAATAGAAAAGCGTAATTTGTCACAATTCGAAGAATTATTTCCTCATTTTGTAAAAATTCATCGTGAATCTAGAGATTATTTTTATTAAAAGTATTTCGATTCTAACTCATGACTATACAAGGTAAGGAAGGAAAACATTTTTGAGATTATTCATTTTAAGGCTTTTACAGTGGCAACTTCGGCTTAAGTCAAAAAAGTTTTTGGATTATGATGCAAGTATATCATACAGAGAGAAATTTTGACAGTTGCGTGGAAATATTTCTGCATTTATAGCCTTATTCCAGGAAGATAGCATCTTGAATAATGTTGATTCAAGAAACTAGCTGTTGCGCCAGTTAAGAAAAATGCCCATTCTACAAAGTTAATAACGCATTAGATAAATATGCAAACTAAACAAGCTCTTATTACTTTTCTATTTTTGGTGTATCTTTCTCACATTTTACCTGGAATTCGGCTAGCATATAAAACACACCAAGTAAACAAATTTTTTGACATTGATGCATGAATTTCGGCAGAGTTTCTGTCGAGCGGGTTGCATAGTTGAGAGAAGAGGGGTGATAAAACCCGTGCACCCGAAAGGATTCGGAAGGGGGTGGGAATGTGATACGCCGCCTGACTCACCCCTCTTTCTCCTGAGCTTCCCGGAATGCCAATTATGTCCATTCTGCTGCTGCGAAAGCACCAAAGAAAGAAGATAGAGTGTCCTACGTGAGGTTACATTGGAGGAAAGAGTTATTGAAAAGGCTAGAAACGAATACAAGAGACTCACTTTATTCTGTTGAGGTAACATTAGAAAACTTTGACTATGATTGTTCATTTTATAATAATATATGGCTTATATGATAGAAAATTTTGATAAAATTTTGTAGGATTTAAAATTTCATGGCGGATCTTGTAGGATCAAAATTTCAAAAGTGAGGTAGGAATTAAAAGAACATATATATTTAATTAATTCCTCTTATCTCTCTCTCTCTCTTTATATATATATATATATATATATATATATATATATATATATATATTATATAATTTTATTATTATTAATATATATATATATAATTTATTATATATATATATAATTTATAATTACCATTATTATATTATTATTTAGAAAGGTCATAATTATTTAGAATTGCGCACTCACATAAAATTTATTTATTTCCTTATATTTCGTTTTCTAAATAGTTATACATACTGAAATACTAGAACAACTAGAATAATTCAAAAGTTTGACGAAAACTAGAGTATTATTTTAAAAAGTTTAAATGAAGATCAGTTACATATGATAAAAATATTTGACAAAATTGAATATGATAGTTAAAAAACTATAATGTGTAAATTATGCATTCATGGTTAATTTAATTATCAGTGTTTTACAGTTTGGAAATGTTTTTATAGTTTAAATTATTAACAATAGTTTATATTTACTTTGTAGAAGACAGCATTAATTAAAAAGAATAATTTATTAATATTATTTTAAAAATTAAAATCAATTTATTTTCCTCTTATATATATAAATTATGATTCAGGTGTTATAATATTGCTTAAAGAAAA
Organism: Latrodectus hesperus; assembly: GCA_037975125.1. Lineage (NCBI taxonomy): Eukaryota > Metazoa > Arthropoda > Arachnida > Araneae > Theridiidae > Latrodectus > Latrodectus hesperus. The sequence continues at coordinate 51,045,434 of CM075852.1, read as the reverse complement.
GAAAACAATTTTCATGCTCTTTCTGTTTAGATACAGAAGGATTTTATAAAAATTCTACTTTTATAACTTCTTTTGTTAATAAAAATAGATGCTGAATTCGTTAAATGTTTACAGCAAATTTTGTAAACATATCATATCTTGTATCTTATGCATCTATTAAATTTTCCAATCATTTTTTGAAATAATTTTCGAAATTGCGTTATGTGCATAACAAAATGAATCTCCCTTATTTTATAATATTTATGTGTTTTTCATTCTAAATTTTAAGCATGATAAATGATAATCAAGAAAATTAATTAGATATACTGAAAGATTGTGACATCTACTTTTATTTAAATTGGACTAACATAGTCAAATTTTATACCACTGTTTTATAAAGTTATTAACCCATAACGTCCCCTACGAATATAAAGGATAATAATATTTGGATAGAAAAATGAAAATTATAAAGTGTCAAGTTAATTTTGTGATGCTAAAAAATAACTATGTATTTTTCAATATGCAATTTAAATTAATATATACATTTCATTTTTTGAGAGATGCAAAATATGTATTTAGAAAATTAACTTTTTTAAAAAAGTATAAATTATTGTATTTATATTTAACCATAAAGTATAAATACATTAATTTTTAGAGCTATTATTGCAAAAATAAAAATATTTAAAAAATCCCCTAATTAAATAAACTTTTTTGAAAAATTCGCTTATTGACATTAGTCAGAGTTTTCAATTTTTAGAGATTAACAGATATGAATCCAGATATTAATGTTCATGATTACTCATTTCATTATAATACTTGAATTAAATATTTAGTACAGTTTAAATATTTTCCATACAATTTATAAAAATGATTTATAAAAAGTACAATATAGTTAAAATAATTGCAAACTCTTTTCTGGCATTAATAAACTGTTACAAGGGCATCGCAAGCAAAGCAAACTTAAAGAAATAACAAACCAGAATCTTGTCCATTCTTAATTTCCATTCGACCCCTTCCTTGAGAAAGGCAGATAGCGAAAATCGAAACTGCTCACCAAAGTACTGAGGTATAACTGCCTCGCCATACCGTGAAATATCTCGTCCTGTCAGATATCAACCATCCACATATCTCGAAGGGGGTGGATTTCAACAGGGTGGTCGGGCAAAGAGGGGTGGCCGTAACGATCGCCATAAACACGCGCACCCGGATCTTGGAGCAATGGAACCTGAAACGAAGAAGCTACCAGTTTATAGTTTTCTATCTCCTACTTTGCGAAAGTTATCCTCTTCCGTTTTGCGTCCCTTTTCCTGGTTTTTATTATTATTTTCAGCAATTGAAGAAATTTGAGGTCTTCGTTTTGAAGCAACAGACATTCAGACTTGGAGACGCCGAGGAGCCTCGTGCAACAGGCACGTGTTATGTCTCTTTTTATGATTTCTGAAGTATGTTCAGCTGAGACAAATTGCAAAAGGATTGAAAATTCGAAAATACCATCGTGTAAGATCTAGATATTTTTTACGAAATCGCAGATATGTAAGAAATATATTTAGCTGATGGCATATTTTAATACCTCATATTAATTGTTAATTTGAGCAAACTAATCAAATTCATGCATATCATTCATGTTTCTGAATCCTTGAACATTTTACGTTAATACAAAGTCAATGACGGATACTTACGGCAAAATACCAGATATTGAATTTGACTTGAATTTTAATGCCTCTTCAATTCTCTTTTCGCTTATGGTAATGTCGGAAAATTCTGTTAGAGGTTTATTTTATAATTTTACAAATGGTCGAAACTTCACATTTCAAGTGTTTATTATTATAATATTTGATTAAAATGTTTATTTAAAGTCATTTAAAATTTAAATATTTAGCATCATTAAATTAATTTTTTTATTAAAAATGGCTATTGTAATGTTCCGTTAAAATACAAAATCAGAAATACTTGGTATCAAATATTAATATTTTGTATTTCAGATTATAATAATTGTTCTGTATGGATATTTAGAATTTTCAGATTAAACAACAGCAATTATTCTGTATGGATATAACGAAAATTGTCTCTAAGCAAGAATCGAAACTATAGTTTCTCAAATTTTGTTGTTTCAATATTAAAAAAAGAAAATATTTGACTTCAGCTGAACCGTAAAATACTTAAACAAACTCGCAATAATAAATGAATGTAATTCAGCTAAAGTTAAAATTAAATGCAGTGTTTTAACAATGTATGAAGTATTTTATGAATAATCTGTACTCTTTAATTTGAAATCTTTTTGCAATATTTAAATATGTAATTTTATTTTTAATTTTTCTATGCATATACAGTTTTCGATTTGTTTTAAAATAATGTTTACTAAATTTTGGTAAGTTGAAGAACCTCAGTGGAAAATATAAATGTTACTTTATTTTACAAAATTTTGAATGAAATATCAAATTTTACATTTATAATTGTTATATAAAGGACTAGCCAAATTTCAAATGATTTAAGTTTAGATTTAAAAATATAACTAGCACCCTTGACAGTTTAATCCAAATAATTAACAAAACTTTTGAGCGCTTTTAATTTTTTTTAGCGAACAAACGTATTATCATTTTAGGTTTTATGCTAACCATCATTTCAAAATAAGAAAAACAAATCACATGCTGGTTGAAAATTTATAAGTCTTTCATATCGATTTTGCTTACATTCAAAAATTATAAAATTTTTATTTATATTAAATTTATACATTTCCTAAATTCAGATTTTGAAAAATTTTATTTTAAATCGGATCATACATTTTTACCGTAAAGAAGGATTTCTTATATTATTAAACCTTTTAAGAAAGTGGAAAATTATAGTAATAATAGTATGTGTTATGCTCACTTCACAAATTACTATTATGAATCGCATAAACATATAAACACAAAAATACTTATCATCTAGATTATTTTTAAATTACGTTTAAAATTTTTGTCAACCTAGTCAAAAAAGAGAAAAGATCATACTATGCATTTCTATTCAAAATTATGGATTCAAATGTAGTTTGTAACACTCATTCTTTATAGACTTATTTACACTAATGAAAAGCATGTAGTTTTTCCTTCAAGAAAACGAAATAAAATTGTTTTTTATAATCAAATTTTGTGTTATTTATAAATGATATAGATAATCTTAAAATACTTATTTTATACCTTAAGTAATTTATATTACAATGTTTAAAAATCTTAAATTCATTCAGAATGTAAACTAACCTGTAGATTGTGTTTCTCTTTGGCTGAAACAAAACTGTTGCCAATAAATACACGTCATCATTGAAAATTCATTTAATGTAGATGTAAATTTGTATTGTAAGACGTACATAATCTTTCTATTTTTATTTTAACAAATCACTATATATATATATATATATATATATATATATATATATATATATATATATATATATATATATATCTATATATATATATCTATATATATATATATATATATATATATATATATATATATATATATATATATATATATATATATATATATATATATATATATATATATATTGCATTTTATATAAATAAATCTTTAAGAACATTGTTTTGAAGTAAAACTTGTATTAATTGTACTGAAATTTAAGTAAAAATGTGATAAAAATATAAATAAAATTATAAGGAAATATATTTTTAAACGATATAATGTACGCTTGACGGGAACAAAGGTAACTGTACATGCGTGGGTGTAAATTATGATGGCGTAGATTTATAATAGGTTGACAAAAAGACATAAATGTAGGCGTAGTTCTGAAGATGTAAATGAAGTTATAGCTGTTATGTTGTATTGGCGTAGGTGTAAATATGATTTCTAATATCCTTTACTTTCATACTAACATTAAGTGAAATTTGTAAATAATTATTAAGTGAGACTTATTTTATGTTACAGATAATATTTATACCCATTCTCTTACGGGGTGTGTAATACTAGTGTTACAAAGAAGTAAAAGAAATATTTTATCAAGTCAAAGATTTAATATATAAAATTCCTTATTAACAACCTGTAAAAACTTTAAAGATAGCTGATCCGTTTATTTTGCAAGAAATAATTTATATATAAACATGAATTAATTTATTACTGTTTCAATACACTGAACGTACTCTTTTTGAAAAAAAGGTCTCATATTTTGTAATTAATCGTGATGTCTCACATAATAACTGAGACAATTTCTTTCCTATTTTAATATAAAAAAATAATATGTTGAATTTAATTACAAGTAGGTATTTTTAAATGTGTGTCATTTTTTCATTAATTTAAAAGTAATGTAATATAACATCCAAATTATTAACGAATCCCTGAAAAAACAAGCACTGAAAATGTTTTACAGAAGATAATTTTATGATAAAAATATTAATTAAATATCTTATTTTCAACGTTATATATTTTAGATGTTGTGCTAAGGGATTTTGTTTCTCGCTATGATTAATTACATCGCAGTCATTATAACTACCATCATAAAGAATAAAGTTTTAAAGAAAACCATTTTAAAGCCAGGTGTTTTTGAAAGAAGGGAATTTGATATTAATTTTGGTTGTTTATAGTTCAGTTATATATTCATAAAAATACGCCTTTTTAATTCATTAATAATCATTTTCTTGCAACGTTCTAATTATAGATGGGAATTTTTATTATTCAGTAATGCTTATTACAAAATTAGATATGAATTTTTTAAACAATAATTTAACTCCTAGATTTTATAGTTTTATTATGACTTGATAATTATATTCGATACGAAAAGTTAATTAAAAACACGATATACAATGTTTGATGTTGTTTTTTTAATCAAACTGGAATGAAGACTGTTTGCGCTAAAAATGTAATGTTACCGTAATATTAATTTCAATAAAAATAACGAAGGGATAATTAAATTTTTAAATTACAATTAAAAAAATTCTAATGATGATTATGAATTAGTTAATATCCAATACATTTTATCAAGATTAAAAAGTTAATATTTTTATTCACTTTTTCATTTCAAAGAATTTATTTGAACATATACATCGTCACTCTAATAATCCTTCCTTCCTTTGTATATAATTTGTATACAATTGTATTTAATTGCATATTTCTTTCCTTTGTATATAATTTGTATACAATTGTAATTAATTGTATATTTCCTTCCTTTATATACAAATAACACAAGACCAAGAACTAACTTTTCGCATCAGAGTTTGTTCGGAAACTTATTATCGCTAATTTTATTGCCACATTATGAAAGCAAATTGCAATGTAAAACCACCATAAAAACTAAAAAAAATATTTTTCTCATAAAAAAAATGAAACAATATAAGAAACATAATTAATATTAAAAATTCAAAAATGAGCTTTAATAATTAGGAAATATTAATGCATTTATTGAAAAAGATCTATATTTTCTCAAAAATTAAAGTATTTATCCTCAAAGTATAAAGATCTCAGTCCATGCAGCTTCAACACTATGCCACAGTTCATCGACAATAGTGGATGGTGAGTGATGGCGTGCCAATCGCTCGGCAACCATTGACCACACGTTCTCAATTGGTGACAGATCAGGAGAACGTGCTGGCCAGGGTAACAGTCGAACCTGTTCTGTATCAAGGAAGTTCAGAACAGTACGGGCAACATGCGGGCGTGCCTTATCCTGTTGAAGCAAAGCATTAGGGAGGTATCGAAGATAGGGCAGAGCTACGGGCCTTAACACATCGGAAATGTAACGGTTGCTGTTCAAAGTGCCGGTAATGCGAACAAGAGGTGATCGAGACGTGTATCCAATGGCACCCCATACCATCACTCCAGCAGATGGGCCAGTATGGCGATGTCCAATGCAAGCTGCCAATGCGCGTTCTCCACACGGATGCGGCCATCATGGTCCTGTATACAGAACCGAGATTCATCTGTAAAGATGACGTGATGCCATTCCCGCGTCCAGGTTCGACGCTGATCACACCATTGAAGGCGATCCTGTCTGTGACGCAGCGTCAATGGTAACCGAAGCCATGGTCACCGTGCAGACAATCCATGCTGCTGCAAACGTTGAATTGTTCGAGCAGAAACTTGTTGCCTTGCAAATGACTCCATTTCTCGACTCAGGGTTCGTGACGTGGCTGTACGATCCCTTGTGACCATGTGGATAAGATGTTTGTCTTCTCTGCTGTTAGTGATGGGGGTCGCTGAGATCCTGCATGACGTTCCGTATGATTGTCCTGAACCCATCGACTCCATATTCTGCTAACAGTCATGGGGTCTCGACAGACGCGAGTAGCATTATTGCGGTACGATAAACCGCAATCCCAGTAGGCTATAATCCTTCCTCGATCAAAGTCAGGCACGTGCTGATAGGCATTACTTCTTCTTACACGAGGAATTACAACAACTTTCTTTGCCGAAAACAACGTTGAAACGGAAATTGAGTATGAGAAAACTGCTCTTAATTCTCTGATTTTATACACATTGTAGATGTCGCTACTGTCGCCTGCTTTGTATGAATGCGCTGAAAATCTAATCATTTGCATATCACAGCAAGTTCTACCTGTCATGCAAATTTCACGTGTGTGGTGTGCCGCTTTCCTGGTGTAGCAATTTTAATGGCCAATAGTGTATGTTCAAGCAGAAGATGCAAATAAGAACTCATTTTTGATATCTCATGCTAGATTTTTTTCATTAAGAAGTAGTCTAATTCATAGTCACAAGTACTTTTTATGGAAAGCTAAAATTATTTCTTCCATTAGAATAAGTTTAAACTATAAAGCTTCAACTTTGCCAATAATGTTCTTTGTTTGAAATATATGTAAGCTATGAAGTTGGGAGAAATTATTGGTCGATATTTTTGTGATTTTCTAAAAATTCTATTATGTATTCATAGTGAAGGATCCTATGCAGAAATTGTTGTTTATTTGTCTCCATTGCCTGGCTACTAGGAGTTTCATCTTTCAGCGGTAGTAAGGGGCAGAAATGATGGCATTTTTATGTATACAAAGCATCTAATTGGCGTGCCATTATTGCCCCGAAAATGTTGGTACTCATAATTTAAAAACAGGAATCAACCAGAAGATACCCTTACTTGGCCTGTTCTTTTAGAGATATCATTTCACATGGATGGCATAAGTACCATGACAAACGTACGTGTCCCAGCTGCCATAAGTGACTACGAAAGATCTTTGGATGGGTCGGATTTCAAACTCATTAACTTCTGTGAACGAGAAAAATGACATAATCAGCTTGTGCCATCACAGCTTATGCTGGGAAAAATTAATTTCATATTAAATGTCATTTCGATTTTTCAAAAGCAGTAGCAGATCCTGAAGGCAAGATTTTATAGATATTTTCCGATTCAATGTGTCTGCTTTACACATAATTAACACTCTTTTATACAGAAATATTAACATGAAATATCTTTCACTGAATCAATTTATTTTTTAATCAGTACAAACACATGTTAAGAGCTTAATGAAATACATTGATTCGAAAATAACATAATATTTACCTTCAAATCTTTTATCAAAAATCTTTTTTTTTCCCTCCAAAACTGTCAAAACCAGTGTAAAATTTGAACTAAGTAACTATTTTGAACTTTTAAAAAATAATACATTGTTTCTAAAATTTTGAAAAAGAGCAACAAATTTTAATGTTTTTGATTTAGTCGCTATTTTTAAATTTAAATAATCAATCTTTTTACCATGATTTTATTTCCTTGATAATCGACTCAAATTATTTGATAAAAATATGTATTGAAAGTTTAAAATTAATAAGCTAGAAATCATAATAAGTTGTATTTAAATAAGTGAAAAATAATGCATTTGAAGACAAAATGGAAAAACATATATGACATTTGTTAGTTCTATAAGAATATAGTTTGGACTGTCATTTTTTGATCAAAAATAATGATCCTTATTGACATTTTACCTTAAAAATAATTGCTTAAAAATACAATTCCATTAGCATAAAAAAACGCCCAAAATGAGAGCGTGACAGAATATTGTAATTCAACTCAAACCTTTTAACTAGAACATATGTGAAATATTTACTAAGAATTGAATATAAAATGGTACGCAGTATTTAAAGATGTTTCACTTTACATAAAATAGGAAGTAATTTTTAAAGTCTTAATTAAATACTCTTAAAATATATGAAAATATTACTTTTGCTCTAATCAACCAAAAAAGTATATTTTCCTGCATCGGAAATGCATTTCATGAAATTTATTTTAAACACAACTAATGCTTTTACAATAGTTTAAAGAATGTCTATAATGTTTAAAAATTATACTTCTCAATATGTTTTGAGCTCTTTATCCAGAGCTTCATCTATGAAATACCTGTAGTAGAAGTGATATTTTCGAAAATATCCTAAGATTTAATTGTTTTACATTCGCATTTGATTGGATTTAAATAAATATTTAATATCAAATTTGTTTAAAAATACGACTATTAATCCATTTTAATGCATTCATAAGAATATTAATAAACCTTGTAATGACTATGATTAAATATCCCAAAAATATGTTTTTCAACACTATTTAAAGTTAGGTTCTTAATTAATAACATTACAGTAATACTCACACACACACAGCACAGATTTATGAGTATATATTGAACATAAATCGGTTTTACTTAACTATTAATAAATTAGTTCACACAAATTTTACTATATCAATCTAAATAAAATTGTTCCTACAAAATATAATTATTCCTGCAGAATATTACTTTTTGAAGAAACTATATATTTTATTTTTCTTTATATTATTCATTTCTTTATTTAATAAAGCAATTGTGCAACGAATTTATGCATTGACGAAATAGTTAAATGAAATTCCGACATAAAAATAAAGATAAAAAAGTAGATAAAAATTATATTTTAATTATTTCGTGATGAATAATCACATGATTTATTAATATTTTATTATTTACAGATATATGTTTACCGAAATATATGCCAGTTAATAATTATAACCTATATGCTGTTTTTTGTAATTGATGTTTTACTTATCTTTCTTAAAATTCAAAAGCGAGAGAATTTAAATCAGTATATATTTTTGTAATTCTTTTCTAATTAAATCTTGACTTATTATTGTAAAAACTCGAAAAATATCCTTGCAGCTTAATGGAATCCTTTGCTTATTTGAAAATACTCATGATGCATTATTAAATTTTCGGTCCATATGGACGGTCAGAAATATATAAAGGTTTGGTGTTTTAAATTAAATCTAAAAGTTATATTTTTTATTGCAAAATTGACACATAAAATTTTATATTGATTTATTTAATGTCTATTTTTTGCACGTAAATTTTATTTTTGGCGAAATAATATTCTCTCTCCCAATAATCTATAAAACATTTAATTTATCCAGTTTCTCTTTTCCAATTGATTTTATTTTATGATTGTTATGATAATATCTTAAAAATGTTTTCATTACTGTGAGAAAACTGATGACACATATTAATCTCTTAATTTTTAAATGACAGATATTAATTTTTTATTAATAGCAGTTAGATAATATTCCTTAAACAATATTGATATTTAAACGTGTTAGTTTTGAATTTCTTATCATGATCAATTCAAAATATATGTTAATTTTAATTATCTTTCAAACGATAAAAATTCTAGCAAAAATTTTGAAACACTAATTCATTTAAACATTTTTTCAAAAATTTTATTTTCACATAAACTTTAAAAATTAGTGTTGTTATTAGTATTAAAAATCTTTAATTGATATATTTAAAAAGCTATATATTTATTTTGCGTTATTATTATAATTAACTTTAATTCATTGCTCAAATTTTTGTTTTAACCAATCTGTATAACAAATTTAAATTAATTACAGTTAATTATAATTAAATATGCTTTACGGCTTGGATGGGATGAAAGCTCATAATGAAACCAAGACTTAGGTTACGGAATATTTTTTAGGAACTATATTTGGAGTACTATCATGCACATATTTTATCATTACTATATTGAATGTATCAATGCTAAATTCTGTATTTAAATATATTTTCTACTTTGAAGTTTTGTTAACTGTAATCACAGGAATTTCGTAATTACACTCAAAAAAATAATTTTATGGATTAATTTATTAATTGTATTTGTTTTCGACTTCCTATGATTGCTATAAATATTTTTACTATTATTATCAGAGAAAAAAATTTTAATGCTGAAAAAATTCATGTATTTTTCATGGTATTAATAGTTGAATATTGGTTAAGGTTAATTAATAATTCATTGGTAGTATTAATTAATTAATCTTGAAATATAGCTTAAAATCATGAAACTGTTATAAATGGATTTAACTAAACCCTTAACTATAATACAATAAGAGAATTTTTTAATAATTAGTGAACAATATTTAGATGCTGTAATGGAAAAAAACCTAAGAAATCAATTCTCATCCCGACAAAAGGGCATGCAGAAAGTAGAAACTTAATACTTATCTATGTTCTTTCAACAGTTGTTGCGTTTGAATACGGTACCCACCATTCTGAAAAGGGCAGTTTAACTAATTACCCTTAGGGAGTATTTATGTTAAATATAATTTCCCTTATAAATTAACAAATTAATATACAAATACGGATTTTAATATTATATGTTTAATCATTAAAACCAACTATTTTCATATTCAACCAAGAATTCTTTATGTTATTTGGCACACAACGATTTGTAACCAGTTTTAGTTTAAAATTTTTCACGCAAATTCCATTCATTTGATGTTTGATTATACATAATGATCATAATTATCATAGAAGTGATTGTTATGATAAATACAATTTGGTGATCTGTGTTAGGAAGACAGAACTTAGATTTCTTAAGATAATTGTTTCGTTATTACATTTTACTATATTAACTATGAAAATAAATTTAATAACACAATATTTTTCAATATTCGAATATTTGCATTTATTTTAATGCATAATCAATTTTTTAATAAAAAAGCAGTACTTCAAGAAAAGTGACGGATATTATAGGCAATTTTCTTAAGAATTACTTACTTGTAAATATTTTTACCATATTCTACAGAACGATTATATATATATATATATATATATATATATATATATATATATATATATATATATATATATATATATATACATATACTATATATATATATATATATATATATATATATATATATATATATATATATATATATATATAAATATATATATATATATACGGTAATAAATTATTAAAAATTATGCTATGCAGTCACATATGGAGTTATTTGTAACAGAGACGTTCCACAAATATTTAAGTTGATATGATTTAATATGAAACTTTAGATACTGACTATCAGATTTTCACTATTGTGATTTTTGATTTTTTAGAATGTTAATATTGCGCTTTGTGGTTTTATTTATTAAAATATCTCTTATATCAATAATATCCAAACTGTTAATGCAAAAGAAACTTGATCATTAAAATAACAGTTATTAAATGTGATTAGTTAATAAAACAAATTAATAAGCTAAAATGTCTTCATACATAATTACATTTTCCCAACATCCATCATATAACTGTCAAAACTGTACTAGTTTATCCTGAAACCGCATATTCATGTTTTAACAGGAGGAAAAGCAATTTGTGTCAAAATAAAAATTATGTCGCAAAATGTCAAAGGTAGTATAACCCAAAAATAAAACCACCCGCTAAGAGTCTTATTGAAAAAGTTGTTAGTGAAGAAATTTTCTCAGGCGGAAGTCCCTGAAACAGGAAAACTTTCATTCTTTGTTCCAGGCGGCTGTAACCACACGCAGATTTCCCTTAGACGAATTTTCAACTTTCAACCCCGAAGATCTCAAGGGAAATAAGAAAATAAAGCTGAAACTCAAAATGTATAGAAAAAGCAAACTGGAATCTTTTCAGCTGTAGTCAAGCCTAAATATTGCAGATTTCTTCTTTCTGAGCAAGAAACATTTTAAACACTGATTCACGCGACACGAAATTCTTAATTTTTACATTCTGTTTTAATAAAAATCTCTTGAAAAAAATATGTTTTTTAAATTCAGTATAAACGTACATTTTAACAATGGAATTGTGTGTGCAAAAATAATATCCGTATAACTACTCACAGAAATAATTTATGCCTCTTTTATTTTTTATTTTTCTTAAAAGGAGCTCAAAATTAAATAAAGATTTTAAAAACCTCTAATAAATTGCGTTGTGAATGCATTATCATAAAACTTAACTTAAAAAAATGTACAATGAAAACAGTAAAAATATAATCATATATATACATGTGATTCTGCATATATAATATACATTGTTCAGAACAATTAAAGGTTGTGGTTTGATCTTGAACCTAGAGAATTGTTTAATCGACTGATACATTATTGACAGATGTACTAGGCTATATGAGATAAAAATGACAATTGTTTAGCAGAAAAGAATGCTTTTTTCACATTTGGGTATAAAATAAAAAACACAATATTTGCATAACAGAAAAATAAATAAAAAAGCTGTCTCCTTAAAATAAAATCGTTTTAAGTAGAAGTTTTGATTTCCTCTTATGGTCAGTAATGTTGAACACCTTTGAGGCATAACGTCAACGAGGCTATTAATGAGAGGTTGTTTTCTTTTAAACTTCTTAAAAAGAGCTTTTACTAGTTCATTGTCCAGCACCTTGTCCATCTTGAATGTTATCAACAAGCTCTATTGAGTTTATGTCCAAGGAACATGCTGATTATTCATTTCAATGATTCCTTCCACGAAAAGAAATCATTTATTAAGTTGTGTTTGTTGTGACATCCTTCTTTAAGTTGTCAAAGTGACCTGCAGTTGTCTATTGACATAAAATTATCTACAATCGCTGCAGTGTAACGGACGACATTAAGTCTGAGTATCCTCTCCCTATATCGGCGACCGGTCAGAGGACTATTTCGCTAATCAGTGGAGATGCCAACAGAGACTATCATTCCCCCAGAACCAAATCTAGTTCTTTCTTACCAGATCCTGAATTCTTTCTTGGGTCGTATTCTTTCTAAATGAAAATACGCTTATTATCTGGATGAAAAGAAAAAGGGTAATCTTCAGAGATAATCTTTTCCAATTCCCATGTTCGATTGCCCACACTCAAATAAACGCTGCATCTTGAACTCGCTTTTGGACGGTCCGGAAAGTCCAAACAGTAGTCGAGAGAAGGTGTTGAAGAAGAGTGGCATTCATGTTTCGATATCTCCTAGCAAACAGTATTAAATAATAGTCTTTATTGGGCGTTGTTACATGTCTACGATATTACCCTTATATTCGGCCAGCATTTCCAGTCTCCAAATAACGGTTATAACAGTGATTAAAATAAATATACAAATTGTTATTTCGGTATGCATAGAAATAATTTTGCATCTTTTGTTCATTCTCTAAATTATGGTCTGTACATTTTTCCTTACTTTAATATAAACTTTTATTTAATATATTTTTATTATTTAAAATATTGTATATATATTTTTATATTTTTAAAATATTTATAAGTTTTTTTTACTTCTAAAATTATATTTGTAGTATTTTTTGAAAATTAGACTTTCAAACTGCAATTGTTTGACAAAAAATAACGTCTATCCTCTATTAATATCAAATTTATGCTTATTTAATAATTTTTCAGGAGCTAATTCGAAGCGAATAGAATCGACTACTTCTTTTCATGTTAAGCGATTCTATCACAGAAAGGTAACTAGATCGTAGCTTTTGTTACACATATTTTGATTCATATGTTTTGATTTCTGTGTGGAGGTAAGATTTATTTAATTTTGTGTCCTCCAAAAAGAGTATTCCTTTAATTTTTTTAGTAATTTTAAGTGACACACAAATTTTTAAAAAAACTTAATTCAAATAAAGCAAGATTATGATGTATATATTAATAAATAATCTTCAAACCATTTTTGTATTTGAAAATTATTTATTCATTTCTTTTATAAACGTTTTATTGACATATGTACCACTCTTAATTTTTACCTTACTTTTTTAAAATTAGAAAATATGTGGGAAGTTACATTTTAGCGAATTATTTTTTAAAAGTTATATCATAGTAATTTTGGGTTTGTTTCATTAAGTGTAATGAGTAGTATATATAATTTTAAAAGAAATAAATCTTGCTTATATTTGTTTATTATGAGATGCATATATCTTTTGAAAAATATATAATGAAAAATAAGAGAAAAGATATATGGTCACACATATGATATATATATATATATATATATATATATATATATATATATATATATATATATTTAGTGTATGTGTATTACGGATCGTTGTCATACCATATGCATTTAATAGTGATAGGATAAAACTACGTTTATCAGTTATCTTCCTAAAAATAAGGTAAAGCAGCACATATTGCTTGTATCACAAAGCTAAATTTAGAAGAAGGAAAACTACGATTTCACTAGAAATTATAGTTAAACCTTACCCTCCATACCTAAAAGATCCAGCATAAAATATATAAAATTAGCATATATCTTCCATAAAAAATTGAATAGGGGAAAGTTAAGCGACCCTAACTTGCTTTCTTTTCGTGTCAATGTTTCTAGGTCGAACTAAAAAATTCCCTCGCAGGATCAACTTCCATGGCAGCTGTTACGGACTCCTGGACGATCTCCAAGAGACCCATTGAACTGAAACAGAAGCCTCAGTTTCAGTCGCCAAAATGTTTATGGCTAACTCATAGACGAGCATAAGAATCGGGATATGTTGTCATTTCTATGTAGCATTAACGTTTCACGAAAAAAAAGTAATGCATTTCTTCTTATAGACCAATTGGGGTGGGATATTTTGAAAAGTGATGCCGGCATTATCTTCGCCTAAAACAACACATAATCAATTTTTATTCCTTGTAATAAACTTTTACTTCGTTGTATTACTACCAATTTATCGACAAAATTTCTGCTTTGCTTTAGAAGCGATAATCGTTTCGTGCTTTTTGAATAACATTATAAAACTCCAATGAATGTAAGTGGTTTACCCACGAAATAAAGATTATGTTCTTTTTTTAATCACAGTATACAATAACGGATTCTTTTTTGTTTTCAAAATGTATAGAATAAGATTATATAAATTTTCATTTTAGTAATACGATTCGCTATACATTTTTGTAAATTTAACCTACAATTTAAGAACATTTTTATAATATGTTAGCTAACTAATACTTACATAATGTTGCATGCACTTGTACAATGTCTCAATGTAATAAAATGTTTTAAAATGTGGTTTAATATTAGAAGTGACAACAAGTGCATTTTTTAGCTGTGCATGAATTCTAATCAAAATCAGGAACAGAAGATTGTTAATTAAATATTTCAAGATTTCATAAATTATTGAACCTTATAATGTTTAAAAATAAATTCGTTTTTCGGTGTACAAATTTAAAAGCAGCTTATTGATTAAAAAAATATTTTTTTATTTTGCTGCAAGCTCATGATTTTTTGAATAGTGACTGAAATAAATAAATTATTGTACTTATTAGATTAGCAGTTCTGAATTATAGTTTCTAAAATGGAGAAAGAAATTACAATTTCTTCAACTTATATTTTATTTGATGCATTCGATTGTAAAGTATAAAAGAAATTAAACTGCATAATCTTAAAAATTAACATTTTATGCTAGTTATGAAATGTACTTATTTCTTGCCAAATACTATTTTGTTTACTTACATTAATTTGGTTCACATAGAAAAAACATTGAAGTATTACAAATAAATAATACACTTGAAGTCTAATTCTGGCTTCAATGCCTTATTAAAGTTTTTTGCAATTCAGCAAATATGAATGACGCTTATGTGAGTTATATATTTTGCAAATAGCAAGATATTTTACGACTTTTTATATATATTATGCAATGAATTTAATTAAAGTCTTTTTCAGTATCATAACAATGGTGTCAAATTAATTTTTAGAAAATTTTGAAATACAACAAATATTATGACTTATTTTTATAATATATACTAAAACTTTTAGTTTACATTAATTAAAAGATATTGTTTATAGGGCACTATTATCACAATTTATTGTTTGATGCCATTTTATCAGTTATTTGCGTACTCAAAATTTGCAATTTCAAACGAAATAAAAGTTAATATATTCTGAATTGTTACTAAAAGTTTTCATTCTATGATTCTTTTTTATAACTATAGCGAAGGAGACAATATTTTTAAGTATGAATCAAATTAATTATAAAATATTATTTTAATATAATTTTAATTAAGGAGAATGCTTATCGCTTAGAGGTACAATTTAATTCAAATATTAGTTGGATAATTTTATTTATAAATTTCTTTTTCACATTTCTAACCATTAAAATTATTTTTATAATTTTTTATTCGTTTCCATATATATATATATATATATATATATATATATATATATATATATATATATATATATATATATATATATATATATATATATATATATATATATATGTGTGTGTGTGTGTATAGTGTGTGTGTGTGTGTGTGTGTGTGTATAATGCTGTAGCTCATAAGTCATAAAAAATTCTAAGAACAGGTGTTTTAAGAAACAATGATTTGTAGAAATATATTAATATTATTTTAGAAAAATGGAAATACTTGTATTAAGTGAAACATTTTTTTTAATTCTTAGGCTGATTTTTATAATTCACGGAGTTTATTGTAAAAGTTTCAATAAAAAACTTCAAATTATGAAAAAAATTTAAAGCTTTTAATTTTAATATTTAAAAATACAAACATTTTAAAATGCTTTTATATTTTTATCATGATTAAATGAATTACTTAGGCAGAAAGAATCTTAGCCGTAAACTTTTTTTTGTCAAAAAAAATTTCCAGATTGATTTATTCAGAAAATATAATGCAGTATAATATTAAAGGAAATATTCGGAAAATAATAGCACGTGAAATACATTTAATATTTAAATGAGACAGTACAAAAATTTCCCTCGGTATAAAATATTATCTAATAAATACATTATATATAACTAATTATTTACAAAATTACATAATTTATTTCAATTAAATGAATGAAAATGAAATAATTGTTAATTTTGCCATATTTTTCTACACTAGTAGAACTTTTTTGTCAGCATGCATTTTGGAAAGAGTGATTATTTTTTAAATCTTTATAACTTTTACGAGATTTCAAGCAAGTGCAAAATTTTTCATATTAATGTTAGTCACAAATGATGAATTTATTAGAGTTCCGGATTGGAAGTAATAAAAAAGATTTTTGATTTATGAAAATTTTAAATTAAACGTAAATTATTTACAATATTTAGATATAATTAAACAAAAATATTATAGAGAAAGAGCTATAAGTTTATCTTTTAAAGTTTATAATATCAGAATTTATACTAATACTCACACGCCAACATTTTTTCATGTGGCAAGTTTTGTTTATATCTTGCTCCGAAGAAAATATGTGCAACTGAATAGTATACAACAATACAAGAAGACAAGCGATTTAATGTAGGGAAACGCATGTTTTTACAACATAAATTGAACATATTGGTGGACATGATGGTTTTGGGAGAAATATTTATGTAACAAGGCAAATATTGTAGCTCCTTTTTAGGGACTAGGCCATAAAACGAAATATAAAATAAATGTCATTCCTTTACAAGTTAGTATTATAAACTTTTAAGAAAATAATGCATCCCTAAGTTCGATATTATTTCTTGTGTAAATATTTAAAGTCTCCCAAATTTATTTAAACTTTACAAACATATTTAAAATTAATGAAATCTAATCAACCATAAGAATAATGAATTTAATTAAAGCCCTAGTATATGTAAGTGGAAAGATATTTTTAAACATTTATTTATTTAATATACTGTAAGAATTACACAAGAAGCAAACATTTAGTAGTTTTGACTGCGAAATGACTGTAAAAGTTATGCTTACCATTGTGTCAAAGAACTGCACGACGAGTCTGTAATCTTTTAAGATGAGGGGGCTGCTGTTGATGTGCCTTGCAGCTAACTTGATGGCAGGGACGACCCCTCTTCCGATAGATCCCTGGGAAATATTGTGGGAAAGAGGCAGAAAGGCTCCAATATGAACGTTCGTTTGAGTTGTGAACGAAGAACATTTGGAAATTTGGGTGGAGAGGAGAGATAGAATGCATAAGTAAAAAGCTGACTTGAGTAAACTAAAACTGTTTTTTCTCTCCTTCCGCATGGCAGTCACAGACACTTTTCGTAAAAAGTTCTTACATATCTTCCAACCACAGAATGTCATCGTAAGAAAGTTACAATTTTTTCAAAATATAAATTCCTTAGTTCATTATTGCCCACTCTCTGTCTCTCTTTCCAGAGCTATTCCATTGTTAAGTTTATCAGTTTATCAGAAAAAATATTAAAAAGATATCAAGTTCCATGGATAAAACAAAAGTTAATCAGTTTCTATAAGCTTCCTAGATTGTGTCTTTTTAGGTGACTGAAAGATGTTTTCTTTCGGGAGTGCAAATAGATATAAAAATGGCGTGACATGCCAAGAAAGGTTTTACTATGTACATGAAGATTGTTTGCAGCATACACATCAATCGGTGGCCAACTCACAGGAAAATTGATATGAATCTCATATTTTCCTGCGAAGTTGTGGGTGAACAATTAAAAATGGTAATCATAAGTACCTAGCACCGGCAGTTTGGCGCCAAGTGTGCAAAATTTAATGTTAAGGTGATTTCTGAAAGATAGACTTATGAATACGATGCAGTTATAAAAGTGATGTACATTTACTCACATGAAATTATGGTGATGAGATTTGGCATTTTGTAAAATACATTTTGAGTAGTATATATTTTTTGATTGGTTAATATAACATTTTACGTTTCTATGTTAAAACAGCTTATTTAAATTCTAAACCTTACTCATAAACATTAAAATTTATTCAATTTTTTTTTATTTTAGATAACCATTTTACTATAAAATACGAATGCAGGTATTTGAAATAAGTTCAACGTATAGAAAAATTTCAAAATGCCATACTGTTAATATATATTTTACTTAATATTTAAATATCATTTAAATTCAAAACGTAATTAAAATCTTTTAAATACTGTAAAATATCAAAAATGTTAAATTTTAAAATTCTTAAATTTAATATATAATTAATTATTAATGATCTATGCATTTACATATAAATATATTTTGCTTAAACTTGCTTTCAAGAAATTTGCATGCCATAATTAATGCTAATTTTCTATTATACATCTCACATAAATGTATACTAACTCATTAAAAACATGTTCAATATAGAATAATATACAACTAAAATGTCGAAAAAATTCTATTAATTAACATATAATATTAACAAATATAAAATTTAAAAATTTGATTTTTTAAATTATTTTTGACAACATTTTAATTAATTTTAATAAATTGAAATCTCAAAATTTTTTAAAATATCACCTTTTATCGCAGATACTAAAACAAAAGTATTAGCTTGCTTTGGAGTATCATAATAATTTCCGAACCACATAGATTAGTACTGGCGTCCATGTATTAATATCTATATCCATGTTCCATTATTCAAAATCATGTCTCCATAGTATAAAATATATTCTTTTGATTTCAAAATTTCAAAAAATCCAATTAAATATTATTGTTTTCTTATTGGATTGGCATTAAGAAAGAATCGTTTTCACGGCAATTTACTTATCTCTTAATTTCCTTTTTTCTCCCCCGTGTTCCGGAAAAGAGCCCAGGAAAGAGAGGGGGCTGCCTGACCCAGGAATTTTTTCTATCGCGCCTTGTACGTGGCTTCACTGCCAAGGAGTTCCAATTCCACTGCAAGTGAATCTCTACCTGACGTCCCATCCCCACAGTCGATAGGTGGCGCTAACAGCAATGCCCGGGTTGCCGTGTCTGGTAATAACGTCGATTATTACTTTCTCAGTTTTCTGCAAGTAATTTTGCAATCCCCCCTCCCACTCTTAAACATATTTGTATTTTTTTCTTTAAAGTTTTTTTTAACACCATCCTCTTTAGAAAAAAATTCTAGGGAATGAAATAAATCTAGAAATTATGTTGTAAAATCCTAATGGAAGAGAACAAACCTGAAAATTTCGAAATTCTAAAATACTAATTCAAGATAACCCATCGAGTAAATAAATGTCAGAGTGACATACGTCCTTGAAACGCTTTAGTAATATTCTTCAAGAATAATTATAAGTACTCAATAAATAATTTTTCCCTTATTAATTAATTTTTTCTTTGAAAATGAAAAAAAAATTCATTGTCTCCACAAATAAATTCTTTTTTTTTTCACTTTTCAAATTTGTGTAGTAATATTTTTTATCATAGCAATTAAGCTATTTTATATTATTTAAAATTTTTGAAATTCACTTTAAAAAATATCATATTATTACTGTGTAATTGCTTATTAAGAATTATTTAGTATGAACATTAAAATAAATTTATGTGTTATTCAATGAAAAATGAAATTACTATATATATATATATATATATATATATATATATATATATATATATATATATATATATATATATATATATATATATATATATATATATATATATATATGAAGGAAGAGATAAATATTTATTCACATTTAACATTAAAAAAGTGGTGAAACTTCCAAAAGAGTTAATTACAATGATTACTTCCGAGACATACTAAACATCAGTCTTTGTTTGAATTCGAAGTTTATTTTCTACCTCTTTGCTTGGTGAAGAAAATCAGTGTATATACTGATTTCGGATGGTAAGAGCACTTCTTAAGATGAGCTTCGTTTTTTGGGCACACTATTCTAAATGCTTCAGACCTTATTTTTGACACCCTAAAGCATGACAGACCAGTTGCTATGGTTTTGCAAGAAGTGATAAGAAATACTATCTATCGCAATGTAGGAAATACAGTTATCTTTATTGTTATAAGAAATGATTCATATTTAATATATCTATGTTACAAATATTTAACATAAATACATGCCAATTATTTTGCATTATTATATTATTATTAATTTTATTTAAGAGATTGAAATAATTATTGATTATATGAAATCATTTTATTATTTTACATATTATACTATTTTAAATTAAATTAATTAAAAAAATTTTACGGTATTCACTGTGCAACATATCTTTGTCTGAAATAAAATTATCTAAAAATGCCGTAAAACTAAATCAGTCTAATGCATTTTATCTGAAAAAAGTTTCTAAAAATAAAAAAATAGTCGAAAAGTACTTAATTGTTTACTCAGTTTGATTGCAGTAGAGTAATTAATGCAGTTAGTTCATCGGTGCATTAAAGTATTTGCTGAACGTTAAAAAATCAAATGAAAATTTCAAAATGATACAAACTATATTCCTTAAATTATTTTTTTACTGTCCAATATAAATGCTTGAACTTAGATTTAACAAAAGTATGCGCCCTTTTTCTTGGCTAGTTAATAAATTCTTAACAAAGTAATAAATGTAGGATGCAATTAAATTCCCTAGAGAAAAAACCTCTCTATAATTTCTTTGCATCTGATTGCCATTATAATAGAATCCATATTATATAATATTTCAATGAATTAAATATTAAAAGGCCTAGCCAAATAAAATGAATTATAAGAAAATAACTTCATATATTTTGGATAAATATTTCATTAAAAGTTGTAAAAATTTTAAAGATGCAAAACATTTTTTCAGTATCTTATACCAAAAGTATTTGTTATTTTTGCATAGATTATAGTAATTTTGAAAGATACTTAGATGATGGAGAACACTTTTTCACTAAAAGTAATTGATAAACTTTGCTTAGAAAATTTCTAACTATGATTAAAGAAATTATATTAAATAAATAAATATAGAAACTAAAAATTGAATTTTTTAATTTTTTTTAACAAAATCATTAACTGTAACATATTTATAATAATTGAAAAAACATTTAACTAGTAAAAATACATTATTCTACAGAATAATTAATCCGCTGTTGTTTTTTCAAATAAAAATGACTGATACTGATAAGGGAAAAATAATAAACAGTATAGAATACTAAGGAAAGAAATTTTGAAGTGAAAAACTTTTATAAGCTGGTTTTCTATTAACTTTTTTATATAAAGAGAAATGAGTTACTTTAGGTAATAGAGTATTGATTAAGTAATTGTTTCATCGGGGCTTTAATAGACAAAATATTTTTACATCAGAGAGCAAGCAAATGTGAAGTTTGGTATTGGAGTTTTTTAATAGATTTTATATTAGATATCACTTGATAAGTAATAAAATCATTGTGCAAACAACCATTTTAATATTTTTTAAGTAATATATTTATAGTAATGATTTTAATTTTAAAGGAAAACAAATGAATCAATTTTTAATAAATATATCGTGAAACAGATTCTGTTGTTACTTTCATCATAATAATAGAGAAAGCCTATATTTTGTGGTGTAGTTTGAAAAAAATATAAAATCGTAAACCGAGTTATAAACAATACTCAATGAAACCATTTGTAAAAAAATATTTTCAATGATTTATTTTCTTTGGAAACTATGCATAAAATCGTAACCGTGTCTGAAGAACTACTGACTGCAGACATAAAACTGTTGCGTGGTTATAAAATTTGAAGCTGAAGAAAACCATGACTTACACAGTTTTATTGTCCTACTTTTGCAGATGAAAATCTAATACTGGTTTTTGTAAGATAGCTTGTAAGCTTTTCGAAGCGATAAAATATCTTAAGCACGAGTTTCTTAAAAAAGTATTTTATTAATATATAATTATAAATTATTAAAATGCATAAAAAGAGCACAAAAATTTCTTTTTTTGTAATAAATTAAAAGAAAAAACTAATAAAAAAAAGAACCCATTTTTTCCAAACAACAAAAATTTGTGCAAAATATTATTAATTTTTTTATAACTTTATGTCAAATATCATCAAGTTAGTGGGACTCAATCACTTTATATTTATGTAACTATCCCTGACATTTTTTCAACTGATTTCACTATATATTTATAAGAATCTAGGATATTTCTTGCAAGATAAATTTCTTTAGTTGAATTCTGCTTGGAAGAAGGTACTTAATACACTTCGCAAAATGTATCGATGAATCACATGAATTACAAAATATATAGATGAATCCCATTGGAGAGATACACTACCCAAAATGAAAAAGAAGAATAAGTTTTTTCACCACTGACGAAGATAAATATGACAAAAGAGAAATATCCAATAAATATTTGAAAGTAGATTTTCTCTATTAAATCTTGAACCATATAAGAGTCTTATAAATGTAGAAATAGAAATGTTTTTCAAAATATATTTAAAAAAAAACTGCGTCCTTTTGCAAGCATCAGATTATTGCCTACCGATTTAGTTTCGAAATTTATTGATGAGCTACCATCTGAGGTTGCAGTAATCTATCGTCTACCAAGAGATTTATTTATTCCTTTTCTATATTGTCTCTCGATATTCTAAGAATCATAATCAATTGCACATATTGTTATGGATTGTCTTCTGAAGTGTGTGAGAACATCACATATACAAAGAAATCAGCACATATACATACAAAAATACATCTGCACATATACAAAGAAAACTTTTGAAAGTTGACTCATCTCATACACCTAAAATGTTCTTCTAATATAAGCTTCTAGGCTGGAAATGCTCGATAGTTGATTCCTAGATATCATCATACTATTTTACCATCAATCCTTCATTTATAATGCACTTTTTAGGAAAGAGATTTCTCTGTTCCTATATATTGAAATATTTTTGCTTTCTAAAAAGTAAATAGAGGAAAATTTATTAATAATGAAAAATATTTATCCAGAAAATGATGAAAAATAATTTATAATATTTGTGAGATTCTTTTATAGGATAAAATATAAGAAACAAAAAATTATGACCCCAAAATCCTTTTTAGCTTAAAGTAAATAAAAAAATTACATTTGTTTTTATATAAACTTAAGGTAAATTTTAAGAAACCTGGACTCCATTTCAAAAAAATTTATTTTCTGTTTCTAAAAATTATTGTCAACATCTGATAAAATAAAAATAAATGTTCAATTTAGGAGGATAAATGCTTATTTTGTTTTCACTAATTAAAATATAAGAAATATAAATTACGTTTATTAATTTTGACAACAATCAAATAAATTAGAAATACACACTCTACTCTGAACTTTATTTGCAGGAATTATCAATAGATAGCGTATATTAGTTATATAAATTTTTAATGAAAATAACTCTGAAGCACTTAATGATGTGATTTAATATGACAAATCTTCAGAATCTTATCCAATTTTATTTCAAGCAATATATTGAAAATTTTAACACATGTTTTTCATAAATCTTCTTCTGATTTTTTTCTACAAAAGTAATAGAGTATAAATTTATAAAAAAAATTGAAATGAAATTTATATGAAAAATATTCTGGCAGCATCATTTCCAAATTTCAATCTATTAAAACTAAATTTCTAATTCCTGAAATATTTCAACACTTGTCTTTTTCAAGATGTTATGATAAGATTTTTCAATCTGAATACCTTTGATTCAAAAGTTATTTCATTTTTGTAAAATTAAGTGCTTATTTTACAAACATACATATTGAAAGACATGTTTTTATTATATTTTTCATTACATAAATAATTTTAGTAAATTTGGAGATGAACAGATTCCAGATATAAAAAGAAAAAAGTTAGAAATTTCTTGCCGCAGTGTAAATGTAAATTGCCTGTCAATTTTATTCCTGATGGTGGAAGCATAACTAATGAAGTGAAAGAAGCCTTTTTTGTTAAAAAAATAAGTACTCCTTTAGGCAATTATTTTTTGCTTTATATCGTAATAAATATTTAAAATATAATTTAAAGAGTGCGCTGTGCAAGCGAAAATAAAATATTCATGTTTGAATTATATATTTTTTTTTCTTATAGAGTATATTAAATTATATTTTATTGCAAAAAATTACATAAATTTTCATTTAATTAATTTTAAAAAAATAGCCAAAAATAAATATTACAGCATATGATAAAAACTAATTCTTACGAATGAATATGTTAAAAAACTGAATGAATACTGAAAATCATTAGTATTTTAAATAAGCAAATTATCGTTGCTTGCTTAGGAAATACATACTTCATTAATTTACACAGGCTTATTTCATTACGCCGTATGTATGACAATTTGCTATTAATTATAACACTGAATATTTAAAGTATATAATAATCAATTATATATATTTCTGCAAAAAAAAAACACTTTTAACAACAATAACTACAAATAAATATTATTCACTTTAAGTTCAGACTCGAGCTAATAATAAAAATTAGAGATTTTTTCAGTTAAATTAATCTTTAACTCTGATTGTCCTACAAGTATTTAATTAAGCTTTCCACTTTGCCTAATAACTATAACATTTTACTTGCATTATTCTACATAATTTAATAAATTTCACTGATTTTTTCCTATATTTTTATATCAAATTTGTTAGAATTAGCAGTTATTAGATATATAAATTATTTTATCTCCCGAATATTATTAATTCTTCCATCGAATTAATGAAATTATTGACAGAAAATTTGCCTTATATCAATTAGCATTCACCAAACTAGATTAATCATGTAAGATTTTTATTTGTAAGATATCACATTTATTCTCTGAAAAGAAATAAATTTTAGATTTACTGTACTTCAAATGCTGAAATTTATATATTATTGTTGAAAATCACATAAAACTGTATTTACATGATTTTCTTAAGTTAAGAAAATTAATGCACTTTTGGTATTCTCTTATAATATTTTTATTGTGTTATAAATAATAGATGATTTTATTTTAATATTAATTAAATTTTTATACATCTATTCAAAATATGATTTTTATATTAATATATGAACCCAAAAATTTTATTATTATAAATCTAAAATAAAATGATAAGTAACAAGATTTTAATAGAAAATAAATTTAACTCATATATTATCATAAAATAAAATAACTATACTCAAAATATATCCGATTGCGATTGATACAGATGAAAAATACAAAGCAAAGATGCTCTTTAATATGTCAAAATCATGTATGATTTTATATTTGTAATTTTCTGGTTTTAATATGTATACGTGTTTATTATAAAATTTCCTGTAGCAGGTTGTAT
This sequence comes from Latrodectus hesperus, assembly GCA_037975125.1. NCBI lineage: Eukaryota > Metazoa > Arthropoda > Arachnida > Araneae > Theridiidae > Latrodectus > Latrodectus hesperus. Next base: position 51,019,388 of record CM075852.1, on the reverse strand, counting down.
TTGTCATACATAAAGAAAAGTTAGCATGCAGTGTTGATTTCTAAAACCATTCACAATTTTTAATTTATAACTCATTGTCTCATACATATTGTGTCTGCTAAAATTATTAGTGACATATAGAAATATGCAATTTTATTATGTAAGTCACCATTTGTATTGAGTCATAAGAAATTTGTTGGGAGCAAATTTAACAGTGTGATTTTAAATTTTAAAAAAATTGCAAAAAAGATTTTTTTGCAAATAAACGTGAAGTTAATATAAAAAGGATATAGAATTAATAAATCAAAAATGGCAACATGTATGGACATTATAATTTAAGTATTTTCAATACAATATTACGATAATAAATTATTTAAGCATTTCTGCTCTTTATTATTAAATTCAGTATGGTGTGAATGACTATCTTAAATTTTACATTAATTATATTAATTAAACTAACTAATGGCTAAAATGAAGTCTAAAGGAATAAAAAACATAAATCATAGATGCTTCTAGATTATAATATAAGAATAAATTGTTGAAAGTATTTTAAGACATTTTCCCGTTTCTTATAAAATTTTCTGTGTTTCCAGATTGGATATAGAACTAAAAGGTATTTTTACTAAAAAGTGAAATTTCAGATAATCATTTATTCTGATCATGTGACAGATTATTAGGAGTATTATATGATTAAAATATTAGTAAAGTTTGTAATAAGAGAAATTCGTGATATACAATTTAATACCAATAAGAATTTTATTGATTTCTTTTACGAGTACTTTAAAAAATACAAGTATACTTATAATTTTCCTATATTCAAGACACAATGTTAAAAAAATATTAGAAAATTTTTATAATATTACACATGATAAAAATATTCTCAAATATATTATATTATTAAAAACAATTTTTAGTTCTTAATGTACAGGGTTAGCGAAATTAAACTTCCGCTACTCAAGGAACCCTAGAGGCCGTTCTACTAGTCAAAACAGAAAAATATTTAGATAATAGACACTTCGGACAATGCGCTACAGATTTCTGTAATAAAAAATAGTTTAAAATATCACCAATAGATGGCGATGCAAACCACCATCTTACAGCAACATATGCAAATGTCATGCACAATAAGAGGAAGATGATGCTCATGCTACAATCAGATAAGTATAGCAGAAAGCTGGACGTTGGTGGAGAGAACACTTCTAGTCAAACTTCACTAATGCAACGGTGAAAATGCAGCGGCAGCTGTCAGAGAATTCCGCCGTCTGAAGAAACAACGACGTGCACCAATGTTCGATCGTGCTCTCAAGAGACATGATGGTGAAATTTAAGCGTACAGGGCAGCTAGGCGTTTTGCAGGAAAGAGGAAGAAAAAGGGTTAACAGCGCCGTCGTAGAGGATGTTGCAACAACGGTCGTGGAAGGCAGCAGGGAATCGCTTGATGGAAGTGTCAGTGTACCGATGATCTCATGTACCCTTGATATGCCCTACTCGACTGTACGATATATCATGCGTAGAAATCTAAAATTTTACCCGCATAAGATTCAAATAGTTCATCAATTAGAATGGCATGACCCGGAGATTCGCAAAACATTATCGCTACAATTCCTCTCGAGAACTGCAGTTGATGATTTCTGGCCATGGAACATTCTGTGGGCGGATGAAGCTCACTTCCATCTTAATGGGCATGTGAATATCCATAACTGTAGCATCTGGGCGACAGAAAACTCCCACGCGGTGCACGCCAAACTCTTGCATGATACGAAAGTGACCGTATGGTGCGGGTTCACTGCTCCATTCATTATCGGACCATATTTTTCTGAACAAGTGACCCCTCGAGGACCTATTACCTGTTCTGCAAATGGGATACGATATCACAACATGTTGGAGACCTACGTAATTCCTACTCTCCAGCAACGAGGCTGCCTATAAGAAACCATATTCATGCAAGATAGAGCCTCACCTCACATCAAAACCAAGTCCAACAATTATTGAGGCGGACATTTACGGACGCATGGGGGATCAGTCGATGCTTCCCAACAACATGGCCCCTATGATCGCCCGATCTCACGCCTTGCAACTTCTAGCTATGGGGATTTTTGAAAAACAACGTTTACCGGGAACCTTTGACAACTGTGCCCGATTTGAAGAACAGTATTCGCCGTTATGTTCAGAACCTTCATGTTGACTCTCTTCGGTCAGTGGTAGAAAGTGCGATTTTCAGAATGGAGTGTGTTGTCGAACAGGATGATTCTCATATTGAACACGTTTTAAAGAACTGACTTGCGTGTTTAGTAATGTCAATTAGAGAAGTTCTTTAAGTTTAATAAATTGAAAGTGCAATATTGTAATTGTGTATCGTCCTCATTGCGTTCTTTTTCTGTAAGACTACTGGTTCTTCATTGTTTTGGGATCTCATTTTCTTACCATAACTCACAGCGCTATCTAGAGGTGATATTTTAAAGTATTTTTTTATTTCAGAAATTTTTAGCGCATTGTTCGAAATGTCTGTTGTCTATATATTCTTCCGTTTAGACTAGTAGAATGACCTCCAGGATCCCTTCAGTAGCGGAAGTTTAATTTCGCCAACCCGACATTAAAATGTTTAATGTCACACAAGGAAGAAAATTTTAATAAATTCTTGATCATATTTTTAAATTTCATTTATTTTAAATATAAACACATAATAATAATATATGTAATTAATTATTGATGATGATATAAGATAAATTTTAAACTACATTTTGGTAGATAATTTTTCTAATTTTGAATGGGAATTAAGTGAAGAATTTAAAATCGGTCCTGGTGCCATCCTTAGGCCTTAGTGTAAATTCAGTTTTAACATATTTAGTCCTTAAGAATAATACAATTTGATAAATGAATCCTTTCGTGACATCTGTTACCTAGTTTTTGATTGGTAAATTTAAAATGAACATATAAATAATCATAAATCTATTTTTGAAATAATTTCTATTGATATGCTTGATTTACTTTCTTTTAATTCTTCAAAATCTCATTATTAAATATACATTAGTTTTACTTCTTGTGAAGCAGTCAATCTTTTCGTCTCAATTAGAGATTAAATACTCTATTAATTTGGATTTAATAAGTACAACTTAGAGCTGCATAATGGATTTTAAAATGAGAAAGTCTGATGAGAAATTCAAAACACAAGGAAGCAGTTGCTTGACACAATAGGAATAAAATCAATCACAATTGTTATCCCCTGTTATTTCCTGAGATTCCATTTCAAAGTCAAGAGATGATAAGGTGAAGTTATAATTCATGCAGCACATTAAAATTGAATACTCTATGCAATAGCGATTGAATGATAAAAGCGAAGTCTTCTGATAAAAGGTTGAAAAGTGCAGTTATAAGACTAAACTTACTTTATAATTCTTTAATTTACAATGTAACAAAATAATCTATTATTTATTTTTTATATAAATTTTTTTTCAAATTTTATATCGCAGTCCATTAAAAATTAAATTTCAAGGAGATTGATGCATTTTTTATTCACCCATTATTTTGCTTTCAAATATTCATATGCATAACTATATCTTTTATATTTATATTAAAACAGAAAGCTATTATCCTATACTGGCTCTCTTTCTGTATTAATGTACAGTTTTGAAATATTTATTTTTATTTGATTCTATACTGCGAAATTTATAAATAAACTAATGCATATTCTTAAAACAAATTCTGCATTCACAATTTTTATGTTAGTGATAAATTAATTTATTGTTCAGCCCCATGTTAAGTCACAAATTTTCAGTAATCTTTGTATTACATTCTATAAAAAATATCATATGCCAGGAAGAAATCATGTTGCGCAGGCAGAGGATGAATTCTCAATGATGTGAGGAAATCACGAAAGACTGTTCTTCGGCATGATCAGCATAGGGATGACGCCGGAAGTAACGTAAAGGAAGTGGGATACAACAATAGCGGCTTACTCCCTGCATTGTCCAATCGCGCTTTCTGAGTCCCTGCTATGAATAATGCATTGTTGTTTTTTCCTTGCCATGATAGTTTTCCAAGAATATGTTTTTTTATTAGAGTTGCATATTTTCCCCCGTTAACTCTCGCGAGAGGAAAAGTTTGGCAGGCCGCAAGCACTTATGCTAATGATTCACGATACCCCCCGCTACTAAAGATCGACAAAATTTGCAGAGAAAGTTTATGTTCCCCCCCCCACCTTTGTATGGAAAGAGAGTGAAAGGACTTGTTGGCAGAAAGAGTACTTGGGACACAATATAATGAAGTTCAAGGATTTCTCAAATATCTTGAGAGTACTTGGGACGAAAACGGGATAAAAATGTCAAGTTAAGAGAGGATTAGTGTAAAATATCAGCTTCTTCTTGCTTTTAATACTTATTATATAGGTGAAAATATAGTAGTTCATTTTTAACAGAAACACTGATTTTTAGCTTATTCATTAATTTTCTATATAACTGAACATTTATGCAGTTTAAATAATTTAATGAAAATAATTATTTATGCAATAGTTATATAAAAGAGCAATTAAGGAAAGGCCACCCTCCACTGATACAATTTTCTGATCAACATCTTAGACCAGAATTCGATATGGGGTTGCTTAAAATCCACAGAAAGTGACATGGATATTGAATTTATTAAGTGTATTTATATAAGCCAAAATTTATCTAATCTTATTTGTTAATGATTTCTTTCGCTCTCAATAATTCATTTGGAACTTCTTTTTTAGACGTCAGCTTGCAAATCCTACTTAACACCCACTATCATTTCATTTTTTAAAACCTCAGCATTGCGAAAAAAATAACTTATTCACTTAAGGTCTATAAAGTATTTTGATGTAGTAGGAAAATTCTTAAGAGAGGGAGAAATTGATCCATATATTTATTGTATTGAATCCACAATCAAACGTTTTCTGCATTCTTTGAATTAGTTTATTTGGTATATCGATAAGTTTCTGACTGTCTACTTCTACCCACTAAAGCTGTTTTGCACAGTCAAATACTTCTTAGTTTGAACCATGGTTGAAATAACGATTCAATAACAACATATTCCCGTCTACTCTTCAGAACCTTGGATCATAAAAAATTATTAAAAAACTTAGATCATCTAAAGACGACGATCATCTACTGGGTCAAGTTTAGAATTTTTTTACCTTCTGGATAAAAGTCTAACGTCTTCCCAAGTAAGATACCGATGTCATCAACATTTAAGAGCAAATTTGTTTGACAAAGTCCAAGTGAGCCGTCCATTAACGAGGATACCTTCTTTCCTCATCCAATTAGTCAGAACTCATTAATTCCTTATTTCTTCTGTTTGATGATTATTTTATATATTTAGTTATTATGGAACGTTTTCGGTCACTTAATGTAGCCAATTGAAACTGTAAAGTAACTTTATTATGAAATAATTTTAATTCTTATAAGGAGAGGAAGTTGATATATTATCCAGGAACTCTATGTTAAATTGAATGCTCGTAAGCTGTGAGATATTAGATTTTACGAATTTTACTGTGCTGAAAATTATGAACACAGTAACGTTCATATGAGTTGATTAATAAGCTTTGTAATTTCCAAGCATAAGACATTTTATCTTACCAAAATAGCTTCCTCATATTTAATCGCCTTTCTTTCTTCATTATGTTACATTTTCAGTAGTTATTTTATCAAATTATATTTCGAAAGTTTGATTTACTTCGAATATTTGAATTATATCCAACTCAAAATACCACCCTTCACTTGGGAAGGCTCTGTTTTGAAATTCCACTCTAAAATTAAATTTCACCACTAGCAAATATATTTATTCTAAATTGCTTTAGATTTTTGAGGAAAGTACAATTTATTACTATTATTTATTTTAATTGCATACATTAATCCCTTTTATAACATGGTAATCTTAAAATGCGTTTTTATATTACACATTATCATGTTCCTCATATACCACGTGTTTTCCCCATATAACACGAGCATTCCCCACGTTGTATTTCTGTACTGAAAAATTTAAAATGATTTGTACAGTTGACAATCAATAGCACATTGTGGCATTTATGTTCTTATAAAATAAAGTAAAATTATTTTGGCAAATAGTGTTTTTAGAATCATTTGATTTACTTGAAATTAACTGTTTTTAGTCATATATGCATAATTTTATTCAAAATGTTCTTGGCTTGATTTTAATAAAATGCACACATTTCGTTCATAACATGGATTTTCCTTAATATGGATTTAAATCTCTTTTAACGTGAAAAGTTAAACATGTATTATTAGTACATAACGTGTTATACGAGATGATATGAGCGCGTTTTACGAACGTTTTACGCTTGTACAACGGATTTTCCTTTTACGCGGAACTTGTAATATACCGTGATATAGGGAGCATTACTGTAATCAATTATAACCAAAAACTGTGTTTCTATATCTTATTGATAAATAACATTCACAATTTCATTTTACAATTCGTCGATTATTAAAATTTTTCCATAATGTAGCCAATACATAACAAATACAAAATGTCTTTGGAATTTAGCTTTAATTATGTTTATTAAAGACCAACAAGAATTGAATAGGAAAATAATTAAATTTCCCATTTCATTATATTTGCTTAAAACATTTTTACAAGATTGCTAACTTTAAATATGGATTTATATATAAATCTTTATGTAATGACTTCAATTTGAAGCCTAATAAAAGATATGAGAAAAAGGTAAAAATGATATAATAAAAATGATATGTTACCGTATGAAATGAAAATCAGAAAGTGATTAAATAAATTTTATGCGATAATTAAGAATGTAGGCCTATGTAAAATATGCAGATAAGGAGATACCAAATGGGATTTCTTTTACGTGACACTATTACTATATAAATACAGTAATAAAAAAACTTGTTATAAGCTTTAACCATGAAAAAAATAATTTAATATATACTAACACAGAGATAAAATCGATATGGTTTTTTATAGACTAATTGAAAGAAATCATAAAGTAAATTTCTATATTCCAAAATTACAACTACAATTTTCCACGTTAAGAACAAGAGTAAATCACATAGAAGTTTAGATTTTACACACTTTATATCTTGTCCTTATATCCTTTTTAAAATGTATAACGATCAACTAGAAATTGCATAAATTTAATAATTGTTATCTATATTTCCACATTTTTGCTATTTGCTTTATTCTGAAAGACCATATTATTTTTCAAACAAGTTTTGTTCTAGTTATATTCTGCAAATAAAAAAACACCATATAAAAGATCTTTCGAATTTATATTAATTTATTTTTCCATTTAATTATGAATTCTAATGGTGTCTAGTTTTTATTTACCCTGTGTGACTGAGGAGAATGCACTAGAACGATATTTTATAATAATATGGATACAAAGTAGAGCCACATGATGATTTTTAACATTGCTTATTGCGTTATGGTTACCATGCATGAAATATGAAGAATCATAAAGAATATAATTAGATAAACTCATATTCTTAAAAATAGTTTGCATAGATTTTAATACAATTCTAGCATATCGAAATTTCTGACTGTGTTATATTTTGGTGACTTTATGTGTCACTTCTTTTAGCTAAATGTGCAACATTATATCACTTAAGATACCATAAACCATAGTATTTATTAGTTTAGATTGTCTAATTCTTAGATGCGTCTAGAGTTGTTCAAATCTATATAATCTCAAGATTGCCTGATGGAGTAAAACAAAATTTAACCTTGACTCTATTTTCTTTCTCTTATTTATTATTTTTAACTGTCAATTCATAAATTTTTAGAAACGTCTTATAACCAAAAGGCAATTAAAAAGATATAAATTTGTTCCTGGTGGAAATAAATCATAGTCTTAACATCCACAAATTAATACTCGAATTTCTCAGCAAACCAGTTAACTTTCTGCATGAATATTTCGTTCCATACATCATTATAGCAAGGTTATAATATATATATATATATATATATATATATATATATATATATATATATATATATATATATATATATATATATATATATATATATATATATATATATATATATATATATATATATATATGTATATATATATATATATATATATATATATATATATATATATATATATATATATATATATATATATATATATATATATATATACAGGGTGTCCCAAAACGACCGCATAAACTTTGCACAGCTAGATTCCTTATTAGGAGTACATAAAAACTGCCCAAAGAAGCGTTTCTGTACAATCAGTAGTTTACCAGAAAAATACGAAAAAAAAGTATGATGTCACTGGCGTTTCAAGAAAAAACACTTTATTGGACATATCAACAACAGTATTTGCATATCTTTCCATACGATAATGTTTAAAACGTTCGCCACGCATGTCACGTCATGCATGCGCGCGTGCCATGGAATGACGTTAAGCCATCGTTAAACTGGTATTTAAAAGGCTGCGTCTTGCTTCATATGGTGGCCATGTATTCGGTTCATGACTACTACGACATGTACTTAATGTAAGGCCCATGAAATGGAAATGCCTTTGGTTCCAGCATGATGGGACTCCGGCACATTTCTGTGCTCCTGTACGTGGTTAGCTAGATATGGATACTCCGGTTGCGGGATCGGACGTGGGGGTCCGGTTCTATGTCTGCCAGATATTACACCGTTGGATTTTTTCCTATGAGGCCATCTAAATGAACTGGTGTATAGAGAAGTAGTGCCAACACGAATGGGCTTAGTTGCCCGTCTGCACGCTGCTTATACTTCGGTGGATCCCGCAATGCTGACAGCCATTCCACGGCATGCTCAAGCCTGCTTCGACATTCAAGGCGGACACTTTGAACATCTGCTTTAAATTGTGCATATACTGTTGTTGATATGTTCAATAAAGTGTTTTTCTTGCACTGGAAGTGACGTCATATTTTATTTTTCGTAAACTATGGATTGTACAGGAACGCTTCTTTGGGCAGTTTTTATGTACTCCCAACGAGGAATCTAGCGGTTCAGAGTTTATGCGGCAGTCGTTTTGGGACACCTTGTATATTTATATATATATATATATGTGTGTGTGTGTGTGTGTGTGTGTGTGTGTGTGTGTGTGTGTGTGTGTGTCGTGTGTGAATGATATGTGATAGTGTGACACTGTCGATAAGTCGTGTGTGTAGTGTGCTATGAATACGATGTAGTGTGTTCTGGCATTTTGCTTGTTTTTATTTATCCATTTGAAAAACAATATTATAAATATTAAATAATTGTTTATTCATTTTTAATTTGCAATTTATAAAACATATCATAGAAGCATAATGATAATTATTTATCTAAAACTTTCTCCATTTCCAAATAAAACAACTGCAGAAAATTTATGAGATGATCCAAAGAAGTGCTATCTTTCCTCAGAATTTGATCCCTTAGGAAACATGATTTCAAAAAAAGGTGAATATTCTTCCCGCAGGAATCGAAACCATTCCCATCATTGTAAGAAGTGATAGTTAAACACTTTTCTACGTTCGAGTTGCATATAAAGTTTTTATACTTCTAAAATATACATAAAAAAATGCTAACTCATTTTCAGTTGTGGTAAAATGACGAGATTTATATTTATGGTGACGTACTCATGAACAAATATTATGGAGAATGAAAAGATATTTTCATTTTAAAGTGTTGCAATATGAAGCATTTCTGAGCTTACATACATCAGATAATTTTAATACGATTATGTTATGATATATATATATATATATATATATATATATATATATATATATATATATATATATATATATATATATATATATATATATATATATATATATATATATATATATATATATATATATATATATATATATATATATATATATATATATATATATATATATATATTTATATATATGAGTGTGTGTGTGTATATATGTATACGTAATTAATAGTAAACTTTTATAAAATTAATCAAAAACCAAATTGAGAATAATAATCAAATACTAGATGGAGTATAATACAATGAAAATATGAAATATAGTAAACAGATGAAAAAATGTTCTGTATATAGTTTAAAATTTCAAATAAAATAAAATAAAGTATATTGGAACGAAGTACCAACATGGCCAGCCTCTTCAAGGGTTGTTGACCACATTGGTACAAAGTATGGCTTTTCTGCTTTGACCCAAGACATAATCTTAAAGAAACCAATACACCCCAAAGCCACACTAAAAATGTCAAACCAAATCAACTATTATACTTCCAATCTTGCTTATATATATATATATATATATATATATATATATATATATATATATATATATATATATATATATATATATATATATATATATATATATATATATATATATATATATATATATATATATATATATATATATATATATAATATAAAAAATTATTTAGCATGATACGAAAAATAAAATCTCAAAATACTAAAGATACATCAAATGAAACTTTCTATCTAATAAGGTATTTTGATTCAAGACAATTGACGTGATCATTTCCCATGATTTTAGGAAAATGGTGTCGTGGATAAAATGTTTTAATCTTTAAACAATTATTTATCGAATAAACTAAAAATTTGTATAAATGTTTCACTATAGTATTTAAAATTAATTATTAAATAAGCTTTCATATTTTTTCTTAATTTAATGTGAATCTACATTTTTATAGTTTATGTGATATTTAGCGCATTTTTTCTTATAAAAGAAAATTATCTTGTGGACATTTAAATTCGAACCTAAAAATATTTTATTTCTTTAAGTATATGTAATTCGTCTCATAAAACCGTGCTCCTGCGAGTCATTTCTGGCTGAAAGTTGTTTTAGTTTGTTTTAATTAACTAAGCAATGGAAAGAAATCTGGTTCATGATGCTGGGTATTCATTTAAAGCCAAATTGAAAATCTTTCCTCATTTGATAATTCAGTTTCTAAATTTCTAATGAAAATAGAATGCATTTCTAATTAACATATCACAAAAATTATTATGATACTGACTTTTGTAATATTAATATTCAACTAAGGAACTGATATAGCATTTGATGAAGAAAACAAAAGATGCTTTATAAAGTAGACATAATAAAATAGAAAACGAAAATGTCACAATAAAAAAAGCAGGAGAAAACATACTTTTTTATAAATTTTTATTTTAAGGTCTATGGAATGCCTGTTGTATTACAGAATTAAATAGGCGAGAAGGGACCCTGAACTATACCAAAGGTTATCAGGTTGAAATCCCCACTACGTCAATATGAGCAAAGACACCCCCAGGAGGACCCAGGGGCACCCCGCGAGAACCGTAACCCGGTTTAAAGTATTGGAATATGGTAAAAATTACAAAAGGTGGGGCACAAAAGGCCTGCATTGATCTACTGCGTAGATCAAAGCATCACAGTTCTGTTACATTGAATAAACGACATGATAAACATAGTACAAAATTGATTATGTTATATGAAATATAAAAAGAAATAGAATATTTACAGATAATTGAATGAATATATACAATTAAAGAACAAAAGACAAAACAATAATACAATTATAGTAAAAACCAAGTATTGGATTAAGATACGTTATTTTAATATGTTTAATCAGAATCTTGGCTGTTATCTGTGGTATAGTTAACAGTTCTATTGAATGGGTCTTTACAGATATTTAGGTCTTTCCCCATAAGGTACTTACTTAGTTCAATTATTTTCTTTTTTCTATAATTGTTAGAAATGCAAAATTTTATAAATTGTGAGTTAGTTTGATTTGAGGATTGTTTAAGGTGAAAGTCTGTAGTTAGTTGGCATTCCTTGATGTAATGTAAACTTGAGCCTTCTGAATCACAGCCTGTTGTATTACAGCAGTTTATGAGTACATTTGTGAAAAGAATTTGTTTTCCACTAAATATTGTGAGAAAATTTGTTCCTTTGTTTAAGACAATCGTTGATAGCTGAAAACCTATACATAAAAATGCATTAAAACCTACTTTAAGTATATATATATTATCAAATTTAAAAAGAAATAATGTGCACTTTCAATAAGTTTTGATTTTCAGAAGAAGCATTTTATAATTATTTTCAATATAAATAAGTACCTAAAATAAATGAGTCCTAAATCTCTCAATCTTGATAAATTTCTTAAATCATTTAATTACTTATATAAAAGTGTAGAATATCAAAATATGTATGTTAGAAAATATTATATTCCATATTTAAAGTTATTAGTAATTTAAAATGACTTGAAAACTGTATTTATTATGACTTTCTAAAATATTATTTTAATTTAGAAAAAAAAGACACAACTCTGAAATTCAAGCCAAAAGTTCATATAATGAGAAATTCACTTGCTTGGAAAAACTAATTCTACCTATACAGCAGTTTTGTTTCTTGCAAAATTCATTATATAAATAACAGTTATTAAATTAATTTTTAGGAACATGTAAGTTCAGATTGAAAAGTAAAAAAATCGTACACGTAATTTTTTATGACTTCGTTAAACCCATGGAAGTCTTTATTTTTAAAGGCATTTAATTAAGATTATTAAAGAGGTGGAGAAATTTCATCACGACCTAAATTTCTGAATTCTAACAGTTTTCTATCTGTTGGATAATGCATGGTTATACTTGTCCTACATTTTTCAGAAAAGAATTCACAAAACTAAAAATATATAATTTCAGTGAAATTTGTGTGCCCAAATATTCTGTCAGTAACAAGACGAAAAAAATCAATCTTCTTCATTCTGAGGGCAGAAAGTATTGTTTTTCACTGAACTCACATAACAGTTCATCAATTTGTCACACAGAATTAAAAAAAAATATCAAAACTGAAATCCAAGCCTTTTGTTTGTTCACAAAAATTATGAAACTCAAGTGTCATAGCAACGCTCCTGTCTGCTGCGTTTAAAAGTAGGCACTCAAAGGATTAAAAATATCAAAAAGATAAAAGTTGAAACACATTTCGCTCTGGAAACCATTATTTTCCTTTCCGTAGTACAATATCCTTTCTTCCTTCCAATTTTCGAGAACGAGGGGGTTGAGTCGATGCAACGTAATAACTGAAAGCCACCCCAAACGAAACTTCTGACACACGAGTTCGACCATGAGTGAAATAACGTTACATTTGTCTCCTCTAATGAGAGATCTATAGCGATTTTTCTTCTACTTTTTATTTATTTTTTTGCAACGGAGCCTTATAAATTTTGTTTCATTTTTCGATAACACTTCAAGCGTAGAGCATACGTGACTGTACTGTCGAACTATAAATTGGAGTTTTTATGTGAAAACTGAATTTTTTTTCATTTTTATAACCTATAATATGTATATTTTAACATTTTTTGAGTATCATATATTTGTTATATCGAATATATTGGAAATTTTAATGAGATTATTGTAGATTCATACGCGTATCAAATCATATGCATCAAATATAAATAAATATAATGTATACTATTCTTATCTGTACTAAATAAAAAAAACCTTTATAATTAATAAAATAATAACAATATATTTCTGAATAAATTGTATAATATAAAATTCTGAGTTTGTAAACAAGCAACAATTCTGATTAGAAGCATAATATAGTGCATTGAACATAAACATCAGAATTCTGCTTTAAATGATGAATTTTACTTACTTTTTAAGATTATTATAAGTGCTTAAATCTTGATTTTAAACTTTATATATTTTCATTTAGATTGCTTTTAATTTATTACATATCTAATGTGTTACATTAAAACTTTTTATCTTACTGTACATGATGTACCTAAAAACTGATAAAAGATTCAATTTATTTTTTAACTATAGAAGAAAGGATTGTGCTATCGAATGAAAACATTTTATCGGTCTTTATTTTGAAATTAAAGATACTTTAAAAATACTTTATGTAAATACTTTTAGTTTAAAAATACATACTTTAGATATGCGATTTTATAGAATTAGAGCTGCGCAAATTGCAATATTGATGAAATAACTTATTTCTTAAGAACTTATAATTTTGAATACAATTATGTACAAAAATCAATCTGACATCATTTGTGGATTACTCTTATTTATTAACGTCCAGTACTAACAAATAAAAGCATATTGGCCAAGAGGCTTCCTGAATAGTATTCACGTGACCTATCTGAGTCTAATTAAATCGAATGACAAACTTTAACTGACACGAAATCAAACCTGAAATCTTTTGATTTCCAGAGCAATGTACTTCCATATCCACCTGACATTCTTTCTCTCTCTCTCTCTACTCCATTTTTATGAAAATATAATTTCTTAGAAGCAAATTAAAATTTTCAATAAAGTCTTTATTTAATAGCATAGATGCATAATTTTTTCTATCATGTCTAAACCATTTTTTGTAACCTATTAAATATTAAGAACGCTACCTTAACTTACAAATAACCGGTCTAGCCTCTTTTCTAATTATTAATACCCTCGTGTACATAGTAACTTGTATTAACTTGTAATGAAGGAGGAAATATAGATATTTCCCATTCAAAGTCAAAAATATTAAATCACCTCGAAATCTATCTATATAAACACTAAAAAAATAAATGTTTTGAACTCCTAAAAATTTATGAATACTTTATAAATATATGCGTTTAAAACAAACTCATACATTAATGTGTTCGTATATTAAAGAACTACAGTAACGCAAACACTGTATAACCTCAGGAATCATTGAAATGGTAGATCGCATCGCTTAAGATTAATTGTATTACATAAAATTCTTCTTTATGGATCATAATAACTGAGAAAGTATATTTATCCAAACGTCTCCTATTCAACACAAATTCAATTTAGTGTAATAATTAATAAATAAAGTAATGTATTTTTTCAGATGAAATTGAAGTGTAACAAATTAAATTTACATCCAAAAATATGAAAGTGATATTCTATTGTTTTAAAAAAAACACTATGTTGAATTTACAGGATTCCCATAAAATGTATACAATTCATTTTTCTCATTGTATATATATGCTAGCTATATTAAAGTAAGAGATGATTAGAAAATTAATTTAATACCCGTTAAAAATAATCAAAAGTGTTGAAAGTCTTAGAACGAATAGAATGAATGGAGTGTTCAATAGCTTTAATTTAATATTCTAAATGGAATATTCTTTCGTTAACAATCTGTTGCAGTTGCAGTTTCGTTTCCGGTATTAAATTATGCAAAGTTGATCAAAGTGCTTCCCACAAATTCAAGAATAATTTTAAAACTTAAAAAAAATAGTTTGCGTGTGTATTTTATGCTTAAAATACTTCAAATATCCAGTAACTCATAATTATTTTTTGGATTTTGAATTCTTTTCCAAAATATTTCTTCAACAAATCTACAAAATTTAAAAAGATCTAGTTGGAATAACTGAAGAGAAACCTTTATAACACGATATGAAACTGAATATATCAATATACCTTCCGAAAAACAGTCTCTCTAGAAATATTAGTTTCAGAAATTAAACGTATTTTAGATCAAATTCAATATTTCTTTACTACTGCAAATCAGATTTATAAAACACATTTTCTATTTTCTTGAAACACAAAATTCAGTGAATACACTTTTATTTACAATTTATAGAGTGCTGGAAACACAAAATGTTAAGTCAAAAAATATACAAACACAGCGTTAACAGCTCATGCTGTTTTGAACATAAGATGATAAATTAATGAGATGAAAATGACGAAATAAAAAAAGTCAGGAGAAACAAGATTTGAACTGAACAATTTTCAAATATGATATCATATATTCCCAAGCCATGTACTTTGTTTCAAGAAAAAGAACAAAATTCATCTCAAAAAGCAAGATCTCAAGGATTTTACATAGGGAGGCAAAAAGAGCTTAATATTTTTAAATCAAATATTCAACTGAATTCTCTCTGTGGGAAATGAACCAGATGATATTTTCAACGGTATTTTCTTCAGCAGCCAAAAAGGAAAACAGTTCCTTTTTGAAGGCCTCAAGAGACTTTTAAAAATCTGACTCTGCTTTTTGACAAAAGAAATTAAATTAGCCTCCCTTTTATATATTTAACTTAATATCACTGTATTTCTCTGAATAGGAGGAAATTATTATAAACTAAATTAGATGATTGGAATAGACTCATAATATTGGATTTTTGTTTTAATTTTAGAAAAATGAAAATGGAAAATGACGTTTTCAAGAACTTCTAAGAATTTATTTTAAGTATAGTTGATCTCTCAAAAAGTAATGTGTCTATTACTTTTAAATTTATCTAAATCTATTTATTTAATTCTATTTTTTAAATCTTATATTTTGTTGCTTTTTTATTTTACTAAAATAAAATACAACAATTGAATGAAATTGAAAGCCCACAGTAATAAACTGTAATATTTTCCAACAATTTAAATTTCGTAGAAAAATGCATTTTTTCCTTTTAAGATTTTCAAAATATATTTTTTCTATTTATAATTTGTTTTACAAACTTTATTGCGTTTTATTTGTACACAACTTTTATAATAATTATCAGCATTATTAAATTTCTACATTCATATATTAAGGATATTTCAATTTTAAACTGATACATAAGTATTTAAAACCCTTTATATTTACATTTTTGATTCTTTTGTTTAAATTAATAATCTGAGATAAAAAAAAATACTGAAACCCGTATGATATATAATATAGAAAATGGAAAAATAATATTAAGTTAGAATTTCATAAGTTCTTTTAAAGGAGTAAAACAGTGTCAAAGCAGAAATATTTATATTTTTTATTTTAAAACTCATAATTTGAATAAAATATAATATTTTCATTTGAATAAAATATTTTCATAATATAAAGTTAGATCTTGTAAACTGTTGTTAATTAATATTTTTTTACCAAAAATACTCAGCAAAGTTTCACCTCTACCATAATTAAATTTAATTAAGCTGCAGTATATAAATATATTTACAGTTTTCTTTGCAAAAATTCTGTTATATTCTGATAGATTCATCACGTTTATATAAATGTTTTCCAATGGATTAGCATTATTTTTGTTTAAAAATGTTATATTCTTCATTTATCACATTTTCTTAATTATATATTAAATATGTGCACATTTTTTTAAATATAAAATTAAATGTAATTGTATGTATACATATTTTCTTGTAAACTTCAATACAGAAATATTTTCGTTCTCATATTAACTTATCATAATTTCTTTTTACTTGAATTAATTATAATATTCTTTGACATTTATTTCACTTTTCAATTAAATATATATTTCGTTTATAGATGAATATTCATTCTAAGATTTCGTTCTCTTTTAATTATAATGTATTATTCTTACAGTATAAAACTAAATATAAAGTTTTTTTACATTAAATAATTTTTCGTGCAAATATCCTTTCTAACTTTACCTCCCTTTGTTTAAATTTGACATAAAAACAATTATTATATATATACATTTATATAATTATTCCTGCACTCATTTTCAGATTTTAATTATTTTAGGTTGAAATCATATGCAATTTTATATGCAAAATATAGATCAAATTTTCAAAAAATATTATTTTTATTATATAAGATATTATTTATTATACGATTAATTATATAAAAAATTCACTCCCTCTCAATTATTCGAAGCACCATTAACTAAACAATTATATAAATGGTGTCACTGATATCACATATATCTATTATAAACACTACCTTTCAAACAATTTTTTTCTGTTACATACATAAGAATGAACTCATTTCATATCTTAAAAATTAAATATTGTTTAATTTTCAATATTTTAAGTTAATAACTTAAGCATTGCTTAATTTATTCACCTAAAATATTAAAATAGATAGTATATTTATATTTTTCTGTCGCATTATTATAATATTATCTTAACAATTTTCGTGATTATTAAAGTATACCTGTTGGTCTGTTAGTATTATATCGCCTCTGGTTCATCTATTTTGATGTGAGTGTGAATGAAGTTATCCACGCTATTTATATTTAAAAATAAGTAGTTAAATTTAAGATGAAAAACCTAAAAGAATTTTCCAGTTTCCTTAAGCCAATTTCTTCAGATTTTTTAGACGTATTTGTAATTTATTTTGCATTTCAAAGGCTCAATAAATTTTTCGAATTAGTCTTAGAATCACATTATATGTAAAGAGACTTCTCCCATTACGTCGTTTTTTAACTGCATTAAATTAAAATTAAGACTTAATTCTATTCTCTTTTCACAAAACATCGTAACTTATAATAAACAAATATAGATTTTATAAAATGTAAGAATACATTTTAACTATAAATCAAGAATTCAACAAAAGTGAAGAACTATCGCAATCTGATACAAAAGTCCAATTATAAAATATTTTAGAGCAATGGATTATACAATAATAACACATAAATGCTTAACACATTTAAAAATTTAGGCGTTGAAATTATCCAAGTATAAATCTGAATAATATTATCATATCAATGATAGAATGCGAAGATTTGTGTAAAATAGATAGTGTATTTGTCAATTATGATATTCAATTTTCAACTAATTTTCTGCCTAATACCTCCTTCTGGTTTGAAAATTTAACAATATTTGAAAACCATGCAAAAAATTTTTTATCTTTCACTATTCAGTAAAATTGATCGCAATCATATGATATCACATTATATGCTGTGCCCTCTCCTTTAATTCAATTTTGTTCAGGTTACTGCTGTTAAATCTGATATGGGGGACAGTTTTAAATACTGAGCTCTCAAAATCTAAGGCACCAAATTTTCTGAAAAAGTAAGAAATTGTTTCCTTCATTAAATATATTATTTTAAATAATTTTTGATGCCATATTGCTTTAAAGAACAAATATATTTGCTTTGTTAAATCCTTTTTTATTTTAAATGTAAAAAAATAGTTTATAATTTGAACTGGATTGTATATATTCGTGTAATTATATATAATTTATCTCCAAAGATCTAAAAAAGTAATTAGAAATTTATCAAGAATTTTTTTTTGTTTTTAATTTACTTTGGTTTTTTTATAGAAATATTGTATAATTTTATTTAAAATCAATTAGAAGTTAATTTAAATTAGTGATTTGAAGCAATTTAAAAGGAATTATTTAAGGAATTTCTACAGACTCTTGTTAATTCAGCCAACAAATGTAAATGAAGCAAATTATAAGAGACGAAATGTTTGTTCATTTGACATGAATACACTTCTCGGTGGACACTATATCACTACAATGTAAATCCGATGTGATAATTGGACCCAAAATTGATTGAATTGAAAGTGCAAATTCGACAAATTTTGTTACCAATCGAATTCATTGCCCTTGAAAAAAATAGGTGCACGTTGAATTAAAATGTGATATGTGTATTGTTTTCAGTCATGTTTATACCTTCCTAAACTAGATGTTTGCTTTTAACAATAATTCATTAGCAATTAAAACAATATTAGCAATTCAACTACAAACTGCAATAAATTTTGTTTAAACGCCAACTAATATACAATATATTATTAGTAATAAATAAAATCTTATTTGAAGTTGTAACTCGACAAATTCTTTCTAGAACTCAAATTATGAATTGTGAATGTTAAAGAACAATGCACTTTTATTAATAATATTAAATAGCTATATAAGTTAATATATTATATAAATATAGTTTCGAATCAAATTCTTCTGAACTGAAGCGCCAAGAAATTCAAGTGAAAGGAATAAATACGAAGTAAGCAAAAAAGCTTTCATTCAAAATAATTTAATCATTATTATTCCTGTGGGACATGTTCTTCGACAATTTGTATTGCAAAAAGTAATTTATACTTGAATAAGTCCAACATCAATACCATTAGGAAAATTTGTTCCTTGAATTAGAAAGAGTGCCAAATAGAATTCCAGTTTCTAAGCCAATTGAGGTTTCAGTTTCAATCATACATATTTATTTCTTATAAAAATAAATTTCAGTTTTTTTAATACTTATTTAATTGCATTTGAATCTCAAAAATAACATTTGATATGTAATGGGGACATGAATTTCATATTAATTGTTTTTTGACGGATGAAATTTTCATCATTCAGATAATAATTAATTAATTATTCTTCTATTGATAAACAAAAGTCATGTAAAATTACTTTAATCTACCCACAATTTTAGTAAAATAATTATAAAAAATAATAACTAATTTAAGTGAAAAATATTAAATTGTTTAGTTTGTGAAATTGCTCATTTAATTAAGAAATTATTTACTTACATTAAAATTATCATATTAATCATTGAAATTAAGTATTTTTAAATTCTTTGGAATCTCAGCAGTTTTAGAAACCTGAAATGTAAAACACGCTCAGGGAAAATACTATTATGATTATTATAATAATTATGACATCAAAAGTATTTACTGCTGGCACCAATTTGACATTAGAATGGTAAAACACTCTATAAATATATATATTAAATTATTATTACTCTTATATAGCATTTTAATGCCCAAAATTTTTTGGTATTTTGTTTTGACTATTAATTTTGTATTATTCAATTTCTATGCTTTTCTTACAGTAAAAAATAATGCATTCATTATTTGAATTTTAAACCATGGCTTGTTATTAACTTTAGCTTTATTCTTAAAAAATGTAATAAATAGTCAGATCGCATCAATACTATCGTATAAGTTAGGAAACAGTATAAGCATTAATTACTATTTTCTAATTTTTGTTATAATGTTGGAGAATGTAAACTATATAACGAAAAAATAAATTTCAAAAGACAAAATATTTCTATATATCATTTAACTATGGTAGATATCCTCATTAAATTTTAAAGATCATTTCACATTTATTTCAGATGATAAACTTTTTGGTCTTTTTCATTTATGAGTTTATTTCTTATTATATTTAAATATAGAACACTGGAAAGATTTAAGTTTATATAACAATTAGATATATAATTGAGAAAAAACCTATACAGTGAAATAGAATTCAAAATATTCAAAAATTTCTCAAGCTTTCTCACTAATTTATTTTTATATTGTTTTGAAACATCGTATGTTAAATTAATATCGTATTCCTTCAGATATAAAGACGGCGTTATAATATTTGTTTTCCCTGAATTTGAAGCAATTTCAAAAAATATATTCTGAAGATTTAACTTCATTAAAACAAATAATTATAATTTATAAAATTTGATTTTTAAGAATTGCGAAGAAATTATTGAATTTAAATACTTAAAATAATTATACTGATTTATACAACAAAACTAATAATTTGTAAATTAATATAATAAAATTAATATAATAAAACTCTTATAGTACAAATTTAATATACTGGAATTTGAATACATCTATTACAATGTATGAAAAATTCATCTTTTGTTCAGTTAAACTAGAAATATAAAATTTGTAGTAATTTGAAATGCTTCAGAAAAATGCTTCCATTTTTTTTTACTAATAAGAGTGTACCAGTAAATTTATCACACAAAACTCTTTAAAAAGTACAATAATGCAGCCTTGAAAACGCTATAAGAAGCTTGAAATGCTATTTAGTATATCACAATTAATTTTCTTCATTTATATATTGTGGTTTTACTAAATTAATTTATGATTTTTACATTTGTCTGGAAATATTTATTTGCTATTTATGTGTCTATTTGTATATAGTTTGTTCTATTTCGTTTTATATTTAGTGGTCTTGTACGGATTTGAGGTGCAGATGAGTTGCATTTATAACGACGATTGTTCTTTGACGTTGCAGGAAGGTTATATTTTTGTGCCTATGTGGTCAATCCCTCATGATAAAAATGACAATATTGGTGCTTAATGCAATGTATCTAATCATTTTTTTTAACTTTAAATCATCAATTTAATTTCATTTGCACTTCATTGATGTTCTTCTTTACCTTTTAATGTGTGCACTTCTGTAGTATACTTTAAATTTTGCAGATTTTGAATTTTGTATGTTTCTTTGTTTGACGAATAAATAAACACACACAGACATATATATATATATATATATATATATATATATATATATATATATATATATATATATATACATACATACATATATATATATATATATAATTAATGGTATATTTTATAAAATTAATAATCAAATATTATATGGAGAATAATAATATATTCATAAAGTTAAATATTAGATGGAGAATAATACATTGAAAATACCGAATGGGAAATACATTGAAAATATGAAATATAGTAAATAGTTGGAAAAATGTTCAATATATATCTTAACATTTCAAAGAAAATAGAAAACAATACATTGAAAATATTACATTAAAAATACGAAATATAGTAAATAGTTGGAAAAATTTTTAAAATTTCAAAGAAAAATATAAAATGGAACGATGTACCAACATAGCCAGCTTCGTCTCTCAGGATGTGTTGACCACATTTGGCACAAAGTATGGCTTTTCTGCACTGGCTCAAGACATAGTCTTAAAGTAGTCAGTACACCCCAAAGCCACACCAAAAGTTCAAACCAAAATATCAAGCCAGAATAAAAGAAGTAAAATTTAATCTAAAATTTATAAGATGAAATCCAATATTGCCAAAATACATTTAATTTATAATAATCAAATTAACACCAGATCCAAACCCATATCCAAATACAAGTCCACATCTGCAAGAACATTACTAAATACTATATGTAAGCCAAATAAATACATAAATTAACGACTAAGTGTAAACACTATTGGCATTTCAAGCTTCTTATAAGACCTTCAAGGCTTGGGTGACCCTTCTGTAGCATAAAACTACGCCTTACTTCACTCTTATAAGCAATACTCTACTAGCCAAATAGTAGAGCTTTGCTTATAAGAGTGAAGTCGGCGTAAAGCTGCTTTTGCGCTGAATGTATTACTAAGCATAAATGTTTTTATCTATTCTTGTATTTTTCAGTTCGATGTCTAATCTTGCATTTTTTATATTAATAAGGAAATGATAAATGTGTATTTTCACTTAAAATAACTAATCAACTACGTTAAAAATCCGATATTCTTCATTGAAGTATAACTAATTACTAAACTTTTCATGTTTTTATGTTAGTTAGAACTAAACAGTATATTATACTAATTATATATAATCAATATAGTTAGTATAATATATTATTAGAATTAGAAACAGTGTATTAAAATTATTTTTGGTAAAATTATGAATATCTCGCCTTTATGATTACAAGTTAGTTAGAATATTTTATACATCTATTCTTATATAATTGAATATTACTTAATAATTTTATGCAATATACCTGGTTGTATATTAGTTATAAACTCATTACTAGGATAAAGTAGATGAATTTTATATGAATGAATCTTTATCTGCCAGATATCTTCACCATCACTTATTAAACTCATTAATCTAGAATCGGTCTCAAAATCCCCTTTTAAGCAAAGTGGCAACTCCCCGCTTGAATAAAACTTCCCGTTCAGTCCACTTTAAAATACATCTATGACGTCCCTCATCAACCCAGATCTATATTCTACTTAAAAGTCCTAGAAACCTCTCCGTACAATTCCAAGCTATAGTAGAAACGTCGCATTTTAGAGTTACTCATGCTGTCAATCTGTCTTCAGGGATGAATATAATTCATCCAAGCTATTCAATTATGGCGAGGGGTCAACACCAGGCGAAGGTATCATAAATTTAATCAGTCCTTCAGTCGTACTCAACCCTCTGTTTGGCCACGAAATGATCCCTGTCGGTGATGGCTTGAGAAATTCATAGGCAGGTTCCTATTTTATCACCAGTGGTCAGATTTTCAAGTAGTATTAGAAAAGGGAAGATTGTATGAGTAAGTGCTAGGGAGCATATTTATTTACATTACATTTACAAGTGAATAAATTTGTCTGTGATAATAAAAATTTTTTCATTAACAGTGGAGTTAAAAATATTTCATTATGTATAAAAATACATTGAAGAAATTTTAAATGTTTTTGTGTAATATTAAGTCATAGAAAAATTATATATGCTCCTATAAATATGGTGAAATTTAATAACTTTTCTTTAACGTTAATAATTTACTTTGATTCATAAATCCTCTAGGTTTTTTCACATAAATATAGCAACAAAACCGAATACTATTACAAAGTTTTATTAATTTATAATCAATGGATAAAATCAATTAAACATAAGAATGTTAAAATTAATGAATGGTTAAAAACTTAAAAATCCTATAGCGAAAAAATAGGCAAAATTTTGTTTTTATTCGTAAAAACAGATTTTTATTTATTGTGAGATTTTTTTTTTGCACATGATTACATTTTTTTAATTTATTAGAGATTAATTATGATGACACTTTTTCTAATATTCATTACTTAAATCCTATTTCTATATATCTATTAATGATTTAAGTTAGCAGTCATATAGCAAATAATTAATTTATATTGTTTCTTCAGAATTTTCAGCTGCTTTCTGAACAAACTCTTGAGACTTTTCCTTCTATCATCTTTTCATAGTAACTGCTTTAAAGAATGCAAATTAAAATTAGTAGAACTAGTATTTCTTATCACTTAGCTCTTATTACTTATTTTTATAGACATAATGTTTACTAAAGTAACAGCATGTTTATTAATTAAAAGTTAACATTAGAAATTAAAAACAAGAAACATCTCACTAATGTTTTCTGAATTTCAAAAACTATCATTTTAAAATTTTCAGTTTTTCTTGAAATATAAATAAGAATGTTTATACAGAAGAGCATTATCTCTGTGACGACAAAAAATGAGGCAATTCTATCTCTGAGATAAAAAAAAATCTTTCTCCGGAATCAATTTTGTTATCCGAAGACAAATCATTATATTGTTTTATTTCAGAAATTGATGTTAAGATATTCTTATCAATATTTATGATGTCTTAAAATCATAATAAAACTTTGTAATTTTAATGCAATAATTTTGCAAACTAGGTTTTTTTTTCCTACACTATAGTCACATTGCATCTAAAGAAATACTGCGAAAATCAGTTTTTTTATTCTGCATTCAAAGACTAATAATGTAAAATTAGTATATACTTAATATTAACTATTTTCTACACATTTTTTATGAATCTTAATTTAAATAGTTCAAAACAGCAGTTTAAATATTGAGGAAACTGAAGATTCCATTAATTGTTCAAAGAAGAACAAAGCTACCTTTATATTCTTTAATTCGGATATGTGTAGCTTTTGCATTTGTGTGAAAAAAAAATAATTCTACTTTTTAATCAACTTGCTGGAGATATTTTTTTAAAACTCGTCTTTTATGTTGGGAGACTATTGATGATTTAGAAACAATAATATTTTTTAGCTTACTAAAAAATAATGAAATTAGCTTTTAACTTCCATTTGAAATGAATTTCAAATATGTTTAGCATCCTTGTTTTCAGTATAATTATGAATTTTGTCAATGATATCATTGTGAAATTTATTGAATTTGACAATCCTTATGCATCGCATTATAAGCAATCCCTTTGTTTATCTTCTTAACATGAAAATATATTAATTAGTGCTTCATTTCTTAAAGGAAATTATAATATTAATTTAATTTTGAACAGGTGCATTTTAAATTTAAATTGCAGATAAATAATTTCATTTTATAATTCACGCAGCAAAAAAATACATTTAAAATGCTTTATTTCCTCTGCAGCAATTTCTAAATTTGCAACACCAAAAAAATTTTTGATTTTTATTCGGCCAATTATATTTTTCAGATATTTCAAAATTATCCATGCTAATGTTTATTTATTTATTTGCATGCATAAAAAATTAAATAATGCTTCCAGGCATATTTTTTGTTTTTAAATCACACTTATGTTCATTCATCTGAAAGTTAATTGGATTTAGTAACGAGGAGTGCATTTCTTCTCATGCTTTAGTGAAGACAAAATAAAATGGGATAAATCGATTTAAAATTTTCTGAAGTATTCAGTTATGCATTTATTCTCTGATTTTTTATAGTTTTTAAAATTGACTTTTTTTATTTAAAAGAATAAATATTGTAAAAAAGTAGTTTTTTTCACTTTTTTATTAACCTTTAATATTATATGTTAAAGTTTGTTCTTTGTATGATATTTATATATCAGAAATTATAAACATTATAAATGTAAACACTTAGATACACCAAATCTTATATTCTATATAGACTAATGCAAGTAGATAAGATCTTATATAAGATCTAAAATAACTTATTTCTTATTCTAAAATTCTTTTAACATGAAAACTAAAATTAATCATCGTACTTAGGTATACAAGCTAATAAAAATGTTTTAGATATAAAAAAACTATATTGACTACAATAATGACAACAATAATATCACACAGTAAAATATATATCTTAAAAATTTAAGATATTCCATGTAACATGAGGCCAATAACCTAAAAATGACTAGAATAAACAAAGTGATTTATTAATTTATAAAACATATTCACATATATAATTTCAATGGGATTTTCCGAAATAACTACTTCATAAGACGCTCACTAGAAGTTGATAGAATGAAATTGTTAAGAAATATGAAAAAATATTTTCTATACGATTAAAAAAAAGATTATAGCCTATTACTTTTCACGATATTCATATCAAATTTAAGGGATTTTGATAGGAATTTGCTAACTAGAATGAGACAGAGACTACAAATAACAGTTAATTTTTTTCAAAAATGTAGCCAGATATTTTTGTTTTAATCTAATATTATCCACTATTATGATTTATAAACTAATTGGTATATCATTATACTGTCACTTCTAATACATGAGAAATAAACCCATACAAATATACTTTTGAAGTATGGAAGATAAGGATTAATGCCAACTCAGATTTCAACCTTTTTGTTAATAGAATAAAAATAGAATACCTTAAATAGAATATAAATAAAAATACCTGAATATAAATACCTTTTGTAGAATAAAAATACCTTTTGTTTTTCATTTGTCTCAAGATATAAGTTAAGCTATTTTACCTATATATAAGCCCATTTGAACCAATACTTTGTGACTACACCGCAGTTTGCTAATGCATCTTCTTGATGGCATAGTAAACACGTGATTTGTAGAAAATGTACAAATCGTCTCAGAGAAATGAAATATCATTTCTGTTATCACTTGTCCGTGTCATGGAAAAGATTACTGATGTAAGTGAAGAAGAAGAAGGATCAAAATTGTTTGCTAGTAGCTTAAAGATTGAGGTGAAGCAATTGTTTGCATTGTAGAAAAATTCATTTATACATAAAGGGTTTCAAAAATGATAACAAAATTTAAATTGAATTTTTCTTCTAAGGAGGTAAATTATAAAATAATTTTTCCTTTGTAAGAAAATTTAATACTCAGAATATGATTTGAAAATTTACTCATATCTATGGTGTTGTATAACAAAATGATTGGAATCAGATATTTTGAATTAGATCAAAAATATAATGATACTGAATTTTACGAAGCAAGATCACGTGTTCGACAGAAATAGCTATTTACTGTTTTTAGTGATCAGAAACACTATTATGTATCATCACTTTCAGAAACATTATTATGTTACTTGGAATAATGTCAACACTTAAAACGACAGAAGATATATAGTTATAATATAAAGGACTATATTCTTTAAATCATTGAATTTTTGTAAAAATTCCTTCCTACTTGCAAAAATTTCTTTTTACAGGTAAGAAGGATAATGTTGGGTGTACTATTATTTTGGAGATTTTTTTAAAAATAGTGAAACATTAAAACTAAATTGTAAATGATATAATAAATTTAAATTAATCATTAATATATAAGTCAAAAACTTTTCTCTTTGCAATGTTAGAAAATTTGATCTGTGTAAATCAGTAGAATAAAAGATAATTTATTATTTTACTATTACATTTGATCTTCGATGGATGTTAAAGATGTTGGGTTTCAGTTGTTTTCAAAAATATTAATCAGCATTTAGAATTTTTCAGATGCCATGTTTAAATGTAGATTTGGTTTTATAATTTTAGATATGAAAATTTGCAATTACATGTCTGAAGTTCATATATCTTTATATAATTTACTTTTCAAATTAAAGTTTTTTATTGTAATATTTTTTTCATTAAAAGAATTATCTTGCCATACATATATGACTATATGAGAAGATTAAATTAAAGATTTGCTAACCGTAAATTCTTTTGATATAAATTACAGTGATAATTACAAATAGTACGTAAAAATGGTATATTTAATTTTATGAAAATATTTTCATATAGATTTATTTCATTAAAAATTTTAATCAAGAATACTAATCAACTTAAAACAAAAAATTATATATCATGATTAGTAAAATATTTACAACAATTTATTTTAAAAATCAAAACAACAAAATTAAAGCTAGATTATATTTTCCCCAGTTTTTTTAGAGAATTTGTTTGAAATTTCATAAACCTGGCATTTGAAGTCTGTGTAGTTTGGTTCCATTAATTATAATTCTTTTTTTCAGTAAAGTTTAGACATATAAAAATTTATAACCATGCTTTGCAAAAGAACTATTTAATTAATTTGAAATATTTTTTTCTCCTATTTAATGAAAATATAAAATCTGTAAAGACAGTTATTACGTTTTGTGGTTGCTTTATTAACGCAAAAAATTCAATAGAATTAATAATATTTTATAACCAAACCCAGAAATTAACAAATTATTAAATTTACAACAGGAAATAAATAAAAATGAAACCATATGCCCTCTATAATCTAACAATAAAGGCCATAAAAACAAATAAAAAAATATGATATTGAAGATTTGCACTTTGAAATTGTAAGAAGAGGCATTAGGATTCTGATTTATAATCCCGAGTGGCAGAATGAAAAACAATTTATCAGTGTTCTCAGCTTAGAAAAAATTTAGAATTTGCAAACAAAAATTAAATGTTTCTCCAGAGTTTTTAAAAAAGTGGCTTTCTTACACAAATCAAATTTTATGTTTTCAGTTTAAATAGGAGAATCAGAATAAGAAGAGAGACGGATAACTATTCCTAAACATGCTATGAAAATAGCTAACTGTCATATTTCGGAACTAATGGTAAATTTCAGTAGAATTTCTTCGAAAATAAAAATTTAATCGTATTTGAAAATACAGTGAGATAGAGTTATTAATTATTTTAATGTTTTCAAGAATAAGTAAGTGATAACAATATTCTGTTATGAAACAAACAAATGACTCCAATTTTGAAACATACACATTTAATTAAAAAAAGAACAAAATTTACAAGGAGTCATGTATGGGTTCGCGACAATCTCTCTCGCCTCCTTCGCGTACAACGAGAGTCTCCGAATCAAAACAAAAAAAGAAAAAAACATAGGATCTTAAAATCGAAAGTGCCGATGGTGAGACATTACAGACTAAATTATTCCTTCCTTCCCCGGAGTTTTTTTCTTTTTTTTTCTTCTTCTCATTCTAAGGAAATCAACCTGCAAATAAAAAAGAAAAAAACACACACAAACAACAAAGAGCAAAATTTAATATTACAGATAGCCCTGATCAATCGGACTCTGGCTGAAACACAAAATTATATGGAATTATATAATATTAAATATAAAATAAAAATATATCAAAATAGCACAAAATAATTATCTAACACAACAGAACTAAATTTACAAATAGACACATTTTTATTATAAAAAACATTTTTTTTATTACGTACACATGTAACAACAATGGAAGTTTGTATAAAAAAACATTTTAATTTAATATCTGAGAAAAAAAGAAAATAATTAAGTTTGGTTGTTCAGCATTCTACTGAGACTATCGGCATTCTGATGTAATTTGCCCTTTCTGTGAACAATATCAAAATTTAGGCTTTGAAGCACCAAAGCTCACCTTAAAAGTCTGAGATTAGATCCTGTATGATGTTTTAACCAAACTAAAGGGTTATGATCAGTTTCGATAATAAATTTATACTCACCATCTAAATAATATTTCAATTTAGTAACAGCAAAAATTATTGCTGCACATTCCTTTTCTATAGTGCTATAAATTTTCTCAGATTTTGAAATTTTTTTACTCAGAAATAGGATAGGGTGTTCATTTTCATTTTGATCTCTCTGAGATAAAACTACACCTATTCCTAAGTTTGAGTCATCACATTGAATGATAAATTATTTTTGAAAGTCTGGACTGTAAAGTACAGGCTTCTTTATTAAAGTGTTCTTTAATTCTATGAATGCCCTTTCGCAGTTATTATTCCATATTACAGTTCCTTTCTTGGACTTCCCTTTTAACAGGTCGGATAAAGGCGCAGCAACTACCGAAAATTCTGGTATATACTTGTGATAGTACCCAACAAGACCTAGGAAAGCTCGTACTTCGGTTTTGCTTGAGGGACGTTCGAAATCGGTAATGGATTTCACTTTAATATCACCTGGTGTTCTTTGACCTTGTCCTACAAAGTGTCCCAAACATTTAACACGAAGTTGAGCGAATTTGCACTTAAGGGGTTTTACAGTCAATTTCGCAAATCGAATCTTCTCCAGAACACATTTAAGATGTTGGATGTGATCAGACCAGGTAAGTGAATATATAGCTATGTCATCTAAATAAGGCACAGCAAAATGTTCGCAATTTTTTAATAAATCAGCCATTAACTTACTGAAATAGTAAGGGGCATTCTTCAAACCGAATGCCATTCTCAAAGGTTTATAAACACCAAATGTCGTCGTAAATGCAGCATATCTTTGAGCCTTAGGACTCAAAGGTATCTGCCAATAACCTCGTGTTAAGTCAAATAAAGATATGAACTTCGCTTTCGAAACGGATTCAACACGCTCTTCAATATTTGGTAATGGATAATATTGCGTTCTGGTAACCTCATTTAACCTGCGATAATCAATGCACGGACGAGGTTCTTTTCCAGGAGCTTCAACTAATATTAAAGGTGATGTGTAATTGGATTCACCTGGTTCCACCACCTTCAATTTCAACATCTTGTCTATTTCCGATTTCAGAATTTCTGTCTGTCGTGGGGACATTCGATACGGTTTAGCTATAATAGGTTTATTAGATTCTAACTCGATTTCCAGTTCAGCCAGTTTTGTACAACCCGGTTCATTTGAAAAAATATCAATAAATTGAATCAAAAGTCTACTCAATTGTTTCTTCTGATCGTCCTCTAACTTTTCATTAAAACAGCTTTCAGGAAAAGTCTCTAAAAGGGTAGATGAATTAATTTCAAAACTTGGGATATCTTCTTTCTCAGAATCAATATCTTCATTATCAGAATTAGAGGTAAAAATTAAATTAACATCTTCTGGACGCTGAAAATAAGGTTTTAACATATTTACATGGTATACATGTAATTTTTCCTTATCAGGAAATTGTATTACGTAATTTGTGTCCGATAGTCGTTTTACTACTTTTCCTGGACCTATCCAATGAACAGAAAATTTATATCTAGAAGGTGCAACAACTAACACAAGATCATTTTCTTTAAATTCTCTTTTCGTAGCCTTACGGTCATACCAAAGTTTCTGTTTTTCTTTAGCCTCTGTCATATTTTGCACAGCTAATTCTTGGCATCTTTTCATTCTATTTAAAAGATTAAAAACATAAGCAATCACACTATCTTCTTCAATGGTTTTACCAGTTAGATTTTCATATAATAGTGTTACAGGTGTTCTTAAGTTCCAACCATGGACTAATTCTGCAGGAGAATATCCAGTGCTATCATGAATGCAAGTTCTAAGAGCAAAAAGTGCCTGAGGTAAAATCTTCTCCCAATCTGTGCCGTTTTCTAAGCAAAGGACTTTCAGTATTCTCTTTAAAGTTCTATGCAATCTCTCAACAGGATTGCTTTGGGGATGCTGAGCGGAACTATGCACAACTTTAATACCAAATTTTTCTAAAAATTCTGATGTCAGGACACTCATGAAAGATGTTCCTTGATCACTTTGCAACTCCCTAGGAAAACCCATGCGGCTAAATATCTGAAGAAAAGCATCAATCACAGTAGTAGAACGTACTGGTACTGGGATGGCATCTGGATACTTGGATGACATGCAAATGGCTGTTATAATATACCGGTTACCACAGGAAGTTATAGGTAAAGGACCACAAGCATCAACGTTAATTCTTGTAAATATTTCCGGAATTACTGGAACCAGTTTCAAAGGAGCCCTTTTCTTATCTTGAGGCTTTCCTACTCGTTGACATTTGTCACAATATTTAACAAAATTTTCAATTTCTTTAAAGCAGTTAGGCCAGTAGAAAGTTTTGCACAGCATATCTTTTGTTTTAGTTATACCTAAATGAGCTGCAGTTATCTCATGGCAGATCCCTTTTAGTTGGTTGCAAAACTTTTTGGGCACAACTAATAATCATCTTACAGTTCCATCATTGCCCATTTTATTATAAAACAAAAATTGATTTATTATAATACATTTTTTGTCTTTTGAAGATTGTCGTTTAGCTTGCTCAAAAAGAGGTTTCAAATCTTCGCACACCTTTTGTTCCCGAGCAAATTTTTCTGGAGATGTTCAAATCCATCCCTTCACTTCGGTTTCTAATGGTGGCAAAATTGTATTTTGTTCTAATTCTTCATTTTGTTTAGTTTGGAAGCAAGACCTAGAAGATTCTATTTCAGAATCAATAATCTCTTTATTCGTGCTATTTTCCTTCCGTCTTTATTGAGCTCGAGTTTCTATAGCATTTATCATATGTATTTTCACCTCCTCATGCTTTTTAATTTCCTCAAATAAAGCGGCTGTTTTGTTTCCCTGTAAATATCTTCTTTGATCCAAAGAATCTCGAAGAACTGCTGCCTTTGTCAAAATGTGACCTAATTCACAATTTATTTCAACCTCGGCAATAGGTAAGCATACTAAAGTTTCATCAAGAGGTGTTCTTAGCCAAACCTTTTCCTTCGTGAACATATCAGGTTTCACGTATTTTCCACAAATCAAATCCAGAGTTGCTCCAGTGTCTCTTAAGATTGGCATTTGAATTCCATTAACAGTGCCGATATTAGTGTAAGGAGCCATCAACTCATTAAATATACTTCCAGCAATTTCGTTGGATGCTATCGATTCTAAGTTCTTTTTTATTTTGTTACACTGAGGCCGCAAATGACTATAAGAACCACACTCATAACATCGGAGTTGTTTTCGTTTTTCAAATTCCTTTTCATGTGAATAATTAGAATTTTTATTCTCGACTCTTTTAGGAACATGAGATTTATGATTCCGAACTACTTCATTAAACTTAAAGGCACGGTTTTCATTATGTTGACGAAATCCAAAATTATTTCGAGGGAGTTTTGTAAAATCTTTCGTCTTAAAACTATCTCTTAAACTTTCATATTCATCTATTTTCTCTGCCAGATCATACGGCGAATTTATTTTAAGCCATTCTGCCAAAAAATGTTCCTTAATTTCAATTGGCACACGACGTTTCAATTGATCTGTTACCATTAGTTCCGTAAGCTGTTCAAATGTCGTTATTTCTAATTCCGTAAGCCATTCCGTTAAGTAACTATTCAATTCTTGTGCATAATTTCTCCATGATTTGTCTGACGTTTTTTGGTGTTTAAGAAACAATTGTCTTAATTTTTCGTTATTTAACTTGAATCGTTTAAGAATAATTTCCTTCACGTAATCGTAATCATCAGCCCTTTCTCTAGCTAACATGTTAGATATCTCTGAAGGTAAAGCACTTACAAGATAAACTACCCATATGTTTTTTGGAATATGAGCCATATCTGCTCTATGCTCAAAATTTATTAAGTATAAACTCATCTCATCTTTCCTTTCATCGAATTTTGGCGTCATTTGCATTAATAGAATTTCTTGAGCATGTTCAGTCATATTTGTAACTGATTCTGTGTTCGAAATTGCAGCATTTGAAGAGATTTCCAGACGTTTCATTTCCAAAATATGTTCTCTTTCTTCTTTTTCTATTTCTTCTCGCCTAATTCTTTCCTCTATTACCCTATCTAATATACATTTTACTTCTTCCTCATTAAAGTTTTTACTAGTTAAAATTAATTTTTTAATATCCGGGATTTTAAAAGAATCTGGAACCATTTCCCCTAACTCTTCAGCTACTTCTACTAAATCTACCTTTTTCCCGCGTGCTAAAAAAGTCATTTTATTTATTAACGTTTATTAACGCTTTATCTCAGAAGTGATGCAATAATGAGAGAAAAAACAGACTACACCCACCTATATACAAAATTTCGTAAATAACTATAGAAATTATTTAACACACTCTACTAATATAAAACATATCCATAACATTTAAAAATTTAAACGAAAACAAACTATATTCTAATACAACAAATAGTGTATAAACAGCAAATCATATATTTTGAAAAGAAGAACAAGTTTAATATTAAATCTTCTACTCTCGATTTCAAGTTTTTTTATCACCAAGCTAATGCTTGATACTCAGATAAATGAATTATTAATCAAAAATGTATAAATTTTATAAAATCAGATTCTTATGCAAATACTACTATATTAAAACAGAAAATGAAATTATATTATTTTTGAATCCTTATTTAATTCAAAATGTAAAACACTACAATTCTTAACAACAATATAAATTAAAAGCTTTAACTAATCTAAAACAATAATCAGCTTTCGATTTTAAATCAATAAACTTAGTTAGTTAATCATACACGACATGAAAATGATAATAACGTACGATATTTTAAACAGTAAGAAAATATCTTTTCAAATCTTTATCAATGAAAATAAACATGCGTTTTTAAATATCAAATAAATCAGTTTGATACTTTACAAACAAAAATCAAAAACATATCAATAAATCTCACATTACTTTAAATTCAAACCTATTTGTAATCATATACTTTCGTTTTCACATAACGAAATCAAATTTTTCTAAAGTATATATTACTTTCATAAAATCTACTTTCAGTGAAACATTCAAAAAATTATGAATATATGCGTACTTTCGATTTTACACATTAATCTATAACAACATAGTTATTTTAACATATTCCTACGTGAATTGAAATACACCAACCACATAAAAATTATGAAATGCAAATTTATAATAAGATACACTTTTCTTATAAAAAATATTACACTGTAAATTCGAATACACGAAATACAGAAATTAGCTTTGTAATATGGAATACACCATTTACAAACTTATAAACAAAATTAATTGATATAACATGAAAACCACGTAAATAAGATTGGAACTAAATATTCTATAAATTTATATAACATTCCAAACTATTTATTTTCAATAGTAGCCAGAGAAAGATTGATCAAAATGGCCTACCTGTATTCCAACATTTTGGCACGTAATCCATTATAGTGCACATAATTAATTTCCATAGTAAATGCTAATACAAAGCATTAAAAAAGCATCAAACCGCTGCCACCAAAAACATAAGTTTGTTATGAAACAAACAAATGACTCCAATTTTGAAACATACACATTTAATTAAAAAAAGAACAAAATTTACAAGGAGTCATGTATGGGTTCGCGACAATCTCTCTCGCCTCCTTCGCGTACAACGAGAGTCTCCGAATCAAAACAAAAAGAAGAAAAAAAACATAGGATCTTAAAATCGAAAGTGCCGATGGTGAGACATTACAATTCGTAATATATTAAAAAATAGCATTACTCTCAACAAAAAATTTCCAAGCACACAAACTATATATAGTAATGTTAGGTTAGATTTTTGCAGTATCTGTGAGACAGTCTATTTTTACCATTCGATGTTGTAGAATAATGTTGATGATGTTATTTATATGACACTTGGACAAGCCAAGCTAACTCCACCATTGGCTATGCAAATTTAATTCAGTAGGGTGCTTCTTTTATTTAAATAGAGCACCATGAAGGTGAAAGTACGACTTTGCTCTAAGACTCCTCCTATAAAAGGAACTACCAGAAGATCTACTGTCTCAATTTTGACACTGTTCTGGAGGAGGTGGAAGTTTTTTCCAGACTATTACACCCATGGTAAGAGCTCAACACAGGACTTTCGACTCCACAGATTTAACGAGCACATATATAGCATGTACTCGGTGTGTCTTTGGTGGCCTTGAGAATTGAACCCCCCCCCCCTTCCGGATGGAAGGCTAATGTCCGAACCATTAGGCTACAAAATAAATAAATAATAATAAATCCTAAAATAATGCAAGACTTCTTGGTATTTTAAACCATAAGCAAAAAGGTCTAGAGAAATTTTCAATCTCTTTGGTAAGATCAGGTATAATCACTTTATCCTGGAAATAATTTTAAGATTTTTTTCCATTAATTTATCCATCAAACCTTACAACTTATATCTAAATTTACTGACGAATTTACGTAGCATTTTCAGCCAACCGATTTTTGATGCAGTGGTATTTATTTTGTAAATATGGTATCATTCAACACACTTTTAAAGTCTTGTCTAAACTGCATAATAAATAGATTGAATTTATTCGTAAAGTAAGGCATAAAAAATAAATAATAAATATATACGAGTTAACTATATCTATATTGTTAATGTTATCTATATATATATCGTTAAATGGAATTTGACAATATCGAACAAGAAATCAAGATAAAGGTAATATTCTACGAAATTAAGATTTGTTTTAAGGAAAAAAATTCAGTTAAGAAAATAATAGAATATTATTTAACTTTTTTGATGCATTTATAATTTTTCGTTGTAAGTCTTTCTTTATGTATTTATTAACTTATTTTAATGAAAGCAAATTATTAATTCATATTAATGAAAATGATGAAGTTTCTGTAATTATACAAATATATAAGATTATTAATTGTAAATGTGTTATAAATATTTTGCATCATGATATTTATAAATGACAGTTCTTTTTCAGTATTCATTGAATTAAAAATTTGATTTTTACAAACGATATAATCACATTTAATTCTATCATATAGTAAATTATTTTTTGTTATGATGGAGACAAGAAAACACATAAAGCAATCATAAAGTAAACTCGAAGACAGTTTAAATCTTTAAGTGTGATACACTTTTTAATGAAAATTATTGCAGTTTTCTGTTAAGTGAATTAAAATATATTGTTTTACAAAACATTTCTTTTTAAAAGACAAGAATAAAACATGAAGAAACTAATGTATTGAGAAAATACAATATTACAGCATAATCTCGTATTTTATTAAAAAAAAATTAAAAATAAAAATGTCAGCAAAATCGAATGCAACTTTACTTATATATATATATGATATGTATAAATGACATAAAGAAGAAAATTATTAAAGTAATCATACTTTCTTTTAAAATTTTAATTAGAATTGCAATTCTATTTTAAAAGTTATCTTTTAATAATAATAAACTCTGAGAAATTGCTATATACGCTAATGTGATGTTGCTTTCGAATCAACCAAGGATTCGATGTCATGTAGTACAAAATGATTAAACATTTAAGATTACTTAAGCCAAAATAATTTTGTGAAGTAAAAATCTATAAAATAATTTAGACTTGTATAAGGAATCCTACAGGAATAATTTTATTAAAAACGTTACAGCAAACACATCAAGCATGGTCTCGATGCCATGTAATACAAAATGATTAAAAATTTGAGCTTGTTTAAACCAAAATAATTTCGTAATGCAAAAATCTTTAAATTATTTTACTTACATAATGAACAATAGGAGAATATTGTTGATAAAAATTTTACATCAAATAACATTTTAACACGTTGAAATTATAAATATTTATTAATATCCAATTCTAATATTTCTTCTTTGACAAACAAAGATTTGCTTACATAATATGCAGAATTCGTTTTATAATAAAGGTGGTACCTTGAAATTTTCCTAGAGAAGTAATCTAGGAAAATTCCTTGAAGTTATTCAAATGATTTCTAGATTAGAAACGCATAAAACAACAACGATTATTTTCATTTGCTGTCGAGATTATGAAAGGTATTCAACAAAAATGCGCTTTGAAAAAGCTAATTTTTTCAGCATTTTCTTTTGTGTTGCTCAGCTATTATACAATCAGCTCAAGATTACAGAGTAATTATTTCGAGCAGGCTGTGTAGGTCATAGGGGATGGCCAATTTGCCTGGTTGCCATGACAACGGAGCAGCACAAACAATATTTGAGGATCTTCTATTCGAACCGACAGCACCTAATTATAGAAACAAGCTCACTCTGCATAATTTTACGCAATCCATGTACCAATTAAAGCTGCATTTGATGGTCTCGTTCTTTATATGAGTTAGCTATATTAATAAGCACTCATTTTTATTAACGCCGACTCTGTTATTTTTTTGTCTATTTCTGATTGATGATGAAGCATTGCCTAGATACTCTTTTTCGAAAAAATACTTGTGTTACATTTATTTTCATTTTAAATTTTCCTATACATTTCTGTAAATTAAAATTTATCGTCTCCTTCATCACAAAAAACTATTCAGTTTTAGTTCATTACATTGTAAATTTTTATTATATTATTCTTTATAATTCAAAATCTTTTATATGCTCAGAATACAATATTCATACTTTTTTCAATAAAAATATTATATTTATAACAAAGTTAGTTTAAATATTGTCACGTAGAATAATTGGGAAATTCGTAACACAAAATTTTTTATTTAACACTCAGTATTTATTCTTTTACAAAG
This sequence comes from Latrodectus hesperus, assembly GCA_037975125.1. Classification (NCBI taxonomy): domain Eukaryota; kingdom Metazoa; phylum Arthropoda; class Arachnida; order Araneae; family Theridiidae; genus Latrodectus; species Latrodectus hesperus. Next base: position 50,980,952 of record CM075852.1, on the reverse strand, counting down.
CTGAGAACTAATTGCATACTAAGCTTTTTGCTCACTTTTATACAATAACAGAAAGTTCTGAAACACCGTTTCAGTAAACCAAAAAATTTTCTACAACAGTTGCATGTGAAATTAAACTCAAAAATTTCCACACCACATGAGCGGGATAGGAACGCCAAGCTGATTCGCTGGAAATCCGTGGCATTGTCCACGGCGCCACAACGACCACAGCAGCAAAATGTTTTAATCGGTAATATAATATTTTTACTGTTAATATTAATAATTATTAATAATTAAAAGTAAATAAATATTATATAATATTTATTTCATATACTTATATCATTTATTTATATTATACATGTATTAATATATTTATTTTATATTATTACATCATATTATTAAAAAGTAATGTCCGCGTAATAGGTGTATGTATTACTCTTTTGATTACGACTAAATTGATATATCGTTGTCATTTATTTTGACAAAACTATACGCTTTAAAGTTACATATATTCTTATGTTCCCTCCAATGAAAATTTTGATATTTATGGTTCCTTCATTAATTTCATTAATCATTATATAAATTACAGAAATATTTCTTGGATTTATTTGATTATCAAATTGATAACATTACTTGTTATATGATTTCAGAATAATAAAAATACACAAAATAAAATTATATTTTTGGCATAAACTAAAATAAAGAATTGTCTTCTATCTTTAAGTATTCATCACGTATCAAAATAAAGCAAAAGTAATTTAACTTTACTATTCTCGTAAGAAAAGACATAACAACCATTTCATAAGCAGAATTATTGATTAGTTTGATATCCCATTATCATTTTTGCTAATGATTATTTGCGTATGCATTAGCTTAAATTCATTATTTGTGTGTGTTTATGATTTGAAGTAAATTCCATTCACACACTTTATTGGTATTGAATCCACAAAGGGTGAAACTTAGATAATTCGCTATTACCCACCCAAGTATCATCTTATACAGAATCTTTGCGTGATAACTATTTGTAGACAATTAACTTTCCTAATCTTTCTAGGTCGGCAATATAGATTGATGGAAAACATTCAACACAATTTTTTTTATTCTATGAACGTTTTTTGTTCTGGAAAAACATTTTGAATGTGGATTATTTTTAAAGTTGATTCCCCATACATAACTAAAAGAAACCACACATGGAGAGGAAATTGTTGCTAGTTGATCTGAAAATCGTAACGATAACCATTCAATTATCAGCTAATTGTCATCAGATATAAAATGGGTGATTTCTGAGAATTTGTCGAGAATATCATTCGTTATACATATATGGTTCTTCAACTGACAGACCAATATATTACTTTTAATTTCTAGATAATAATAATAATTCATAATTCTGCATTTTAATGCATAGTTTAACCTCTTCAGTTTTTAAAGTTTCGTCGAGAACTTTTTTCGGTCCTATTCAATATAAATGGTTATTTGGTCAATTTTTTCGTTGTAAGGTAGAAACAAACCCCACTAGAATATCAACGTTTAAGAACCCCGAAGGATCCCGTGCCCGAGGAAGACCAACAAGATGCCTCGTTGACACTGAAAATGACCTCAAGATACTGAAAGTTAGGAAACGGCAAAGTGTCGCTCTGGACCGACTGGGCTAGAAAATCGTGCTGTAGAGGCAGCTAAGACCTGTAAAAGGTTGTTACGCTATTAAAAAAGAAGAAGGTACAAACGAGGTCAATTTAACAAATTGTGCTTGGCAAACTAAATTTAAATCTCGCATCATATTACAACTAATTAAGTAGTTAATATAATTACTAATAAATTATCTAATTTTTACTATAAATATTTACATATTGGAATCAATGTTCTTCCGCCCAATCTGTCTAGGGGACAGCGTGCCTGACTGCGGATAGGGGGGTCCTGGGTTCGAATTCCGGTTCGGGGCATGGATGTACTTTCTCTCTCTATCTATCCTGTCTTTGTCATTTCCTTGTATGAATGAGGTGTGAATGGTTGCCTACCTTATAAACGGGTCCCTATGGCATGTGTGTACTGAGGAAGCCGGACTCCACACCTAAAATGGTTCAGTTGGAAAAGTGGAGCAGCGCACCCCATATTGCCAGCCTAGCTGGTACACGACAACAACAACAACAACAACAATGTTCTTATATTTTCACTGTCGTTAATAGCACAAAATTTTTTTGTGAAATAAACGGTTTTTATGTGTAAGTAAAAATCATGATTATAATTACAGAGTTTAATTTTAGGAAATATTGAGTCATACAAAATTAAGTAATTAATCTTTAACATGGTTCATCAGAAATGGAGATATCCAGGGATATGGTGATTTGATGTCAAAGGATAAATCACGGAATCAAGCTAATTGATAGGAAATCCCAGAACAGTTAGAAATTATCCTAAAAGTCAGCCTATCTTATCACTTGAGTAATTAAATATTTGATGTACGTCGAAATTAAATGGATTCGCAGAGTATTCACTGAAATGAAATTACTTGTGAAGGGTAACTTGCAAATGACACGTGACTCATGAGTTGAAATATTCCAGATGTTATTATAATGACTTAGAAAAGCTCTAATTCATGTCTTTGTTCAAATCATTTCCTCATATAAATGTTATCATGAAATCACACATGAGATTAAGAATTAAACGGTAATGAAAAGTATATCTAACTAATTTATAATTAAATATGCAATTTGCTAAAAGTATTTGTTGTCGACTTATCATTTAACATTTATTTGACGTTGAAACGGGCAAACGTGTTAGAATAAATATGATAAAATTATCAATCAACAAGTTTACGCATTAAAATATGTAAAACGTTTCCGAAATGCTTATCTTATTTATAGATACAACAATTTAAAATACACATCTGTATAATTCATAAAAAAATATATAAAGCTTATCCCTAAGCAATATGATAATACTTATTTCTGAATTTTCAATTAAATAATTGAAAGTTACTTTTTATTAAACATAAATAAAAAACCCTACTTATTTTACTTAGTAAAAATAAGTAATGCTCTGGAGTAATTTCACCCATATGAAATGGGGTATGTGATATAAACGATAGATGCTTCAATAACTTTGATAATTTCTTCAACACTCACAACACATCTTCACAGAATTCTGTGTCACCTCCAATTATTTTCTTCCTCGAAAAGTCACAGGGTTTATTTAATATACAGAAACGTCACTTCGAATGAGATCTTTACATGGGTGTATTGTAATATGTAATCTTAATAACATTTGTTATTACTCGTTTATTATATAAAAAATAAACTAATATTAACAATATGTAAAAAAAGTTATTATATAAAAGTATTATATTTAGCCAATTCAGTAGCAATGTCTTACAGATGTATGTGTAATAATGGGTTGTAACGAAAGTGTCCACCAAAAAATGCTCTTAAAAAAATTAAAATAAAACATAAAAGCAGCACCTTTAGTGTGGGTAGTAATCACCACACATATTAGTGATTTTCTGCAGACATTTTGGTAGTTTTTCAAAGCCTTTGGTTCAGAAACTTGAGGGCAGTGAGTCCAAAAACAAATCAACCTCATTCCGGACATTCTGTGAGAAATAAAAAAATTATACCAGCCTGATATAACTGTAGCTGGGAAAAAATACTAATCCTAAGCAGCGTTGTCAGAACTATATAGTGGATGTGGGAAAAAGTACCCCTGGAGACCGAATAATGTCTCGCTGGTGAATGCCAATATATGTGGTGAGGCATTAACTTGATGGAATAGTATCTTCTTGCACCGGTTCTCAATTCGAAGTTAGTATTTGGTAGGAGCATCAACACGGACTAGCATCTTACTGCACCTCCTTTTGACGAAGTTTTACTTTCTTATAAATATTCATTGTGGATGAAACGACGCCAATCCCACAAGATCTTTTTGTTAGTCAAATTACACTTTGCGACGCTACGGGCAGACGACTAGGATCAGCACTTTTCGAATTTTTGTTAAAGTAAATCCTCTTTTCATCACAAGTGATGATATCTTCCGGAATTGTTTCCTACCATTGATATTCTAGCTAAGTAGTGCAGACTTGAGCACGTCTGTTCTTATCTGCTTGAATTGGCTCATGTGAATCCCAGTGATTGACGTCACGTTTATGCCATGCAATGCACGACTAATGGACATAAGATTAACTACTTAGCTGTCTCTTGAATTGTTGAATACTGATTTTCTTCAACAAATTCTGGCAAGCGAGCCTCGTCAATATCAGTAGGCTGGCCACAATGCTCTGCTTCTTGAATGACAAAGTAATTGTTATTGAACTTTCGATTCCAATCCTCCACAGTGTCGTATGACACTACAGAAGTACCTAAGGCGGTACACATGATTTGGTGACATTCTGTAGCTGACATTTTGCAAAAGAAATGTGAGCAAATAATGGTTTGAATCTGGTGGCATGGTAATTCCATTTCAGACACCTTATTATTAATTATAACGATATATTTTTACAGACCACAGCTCAGTGTTCCAAATAAGTTGATCTCCTTCTTTCAAATACCAAAATTTGTCTGACAAAATATAAACAAACACGCCTATGTAAACTATTTGCATAAAAGAAAATAGTGATGTTCGTTATCTTTCCTTACAGTCAGATATTAACGCTAAAATTTGAAATTAATGAATATCTTTTCAGTTAAAATCCTCAATAAAATATTAATATATTAATATTTTTTTGCTTTATTGCTACACTAAATTCCATTTTCAGCTTGAAAATTCAAGTGTTAGCAAATTTCTTAATCTTTTTCTAAGCTGATCAATTTTACAGCATTATTCACGAGGCATATTGCTTACATTACAGCTAAGAAAATGCCTTCTTATATGGGAAAATTAACATGTAGATTAAAAATTATCAGTTTCAACTAATCTCATTAGTAAAAACTTTAAGCTTCGTTATTTTTTATTCAGTTGCACAATCAAAAAAAGGTGAAAACCACTTTATATAAAAAAAAACTATAAAATAACACACTATGTCATTAATAACGAAAACGTTGTAACCTCCACTTACTAATGTATTTTTGTTAAAATGAGTTTTTAAATAATCTCCAAAGTTTAAAATGGAAAATAATAATCCAAGAAAGCTAAAGTAAACTTTTGTAAAATCAAATGTTAGATAAATTATAAAGTTATCTTAAAATAAGTAAAAATTTTATCTTAGTTAAAATATGCTAAATTACATTGATTTTTCGAAACGATGTCTTTTAAAAATGCTATTAAATTCCAAAAATACTATATTCAATATAAGTTTAAAAATTAAATTCAAAATACTAATTACAATAAGAAGTTTTAAACATGTGTGCATTAAAATGCTAAAGATCACTAATTAATTTAATATAGTTGCAAAATTAATTTCCTTTGATTAAAGTAATACAGTTTCTTATTTTAGTTTTGTATTTTCTCTACCTGGTATAAGCATTTTAAGCAGTGATTGTCTTGTAGCCTAGAATTCATTATACCACATGCTAAATCTGGTTCATGAGATATCAATACTTGTTATCATTGCTGTTTCAAATAATTTCAACAATTTCTAAAAGATTTGCAGAAATTCTTGAATTTATGCAACAAAAATTCAAATGCATTAATTCAGATGGAATACAAAAGTTATATATAGTATTTTAAATAGTCATTTGTCACATTAATATAACGTACCTCGTAAATAAAAGATATTTATAAAAGATAATTTTTTTTATTTCAGGTAGCATTAAACTGTATTTTGTGTTTCTTCAATAAGAGTAAAAATAATTTAAATTATAATGTAAAATTTCAAAAAGATGTGTCAATATTTTTAAATTTATGAGATAAAAGACAAAGTTAAATTTAACTATATGTGTTACAAGCAAAAAGATACACTATTGATATTATTGCAATGATAAAAACGAACATTTTAAACAGTATTCAATTTTCCAATTTCTAAGAGTTATTATAAGCAAATGTAATAAAATGCCACAAAATAAGTAAAGCATATTTCGACAAATTTCAAAAATATTTCATTTTCAAACAATAAAGTCAGAGAAATTAGAAAGAAAATGAAAATGGAGCATTTTGGTTCAGTGATGTTTATTTTGCATACTGAATATTTTTATTACAATATAAATATATATTTACAACAAACAATAATATAGTAATAATTTACAACATGAGATTTATTTAGTTAATGCTGGACTCTCCAGAAATTAAACAATAACTTATTGCACTTGTTAATACATTTGTGAAAATAATTATAAATGTATGCGCAATTATAAATTCTTATAGTTACACTCCTAATTGTTTCTAAAATTTTATAGGGAGCGTACTTTACATTATGTAACTTTTGGAAGCATGACATTTTAAAACATGAAAAAAATATTACTATACTTCAATAATTTTAATAATCTACATAATGATATAATAATTAATGAAAAGAAAAACAATAATATTGACTATACTAATTTCCAAGCAATATTTGTAAAGTACTAAGTAAAAACGTACTTTTATTTTAAAACAATTCTTTTCCAGTAGAAAACTTTAAAGCAGTACTTATCAGTCAAGAATTCAAATAAGAGCAAAAAATTCGTTAACTATATTTTAAAGAGCAATAAACATTAAATATTTTTCTTAAAGGCTTAAATTTAAAAAAAACTAAAACGGCAATTTTAAAAATCTTAAGTAGAAAAAACAATTTTCTTTACCAAACAACAGTTTTAAATATTCACAAATTTTAACAAAAGGGGCTTAAGAAATGCCGAAATTGTTTTCAACAACGTATCAAAGATATAAAAGCATTTAAACAGCTCGTCGTAAAACAACGTGTTTCTCAGAATTTCAGATTTTCTTTTCTTCTTGTAAAGCCCTTATAAAAATAAAGATTGTTCAATTTAGGAAAATATTTGTTATAATTGCTTAACATAAAAGAACATTTTTCCACACACACACACAAAACCAGAGAATAAAAATTTCTTATTTTCACGTTTTTATATAATTGAATATTTTACTACCAGTTTAGGGATTAAGTAACATATTTTTTAAAGAAAAGTTTAAAAATCATTTCAGCTGAAACATGTTAGTTTAACATTATTCATAATTTAAGCTTTTTTTCACACAAGAGTGTAGATTATACATGTGTATAATAATTTAATTCCTTGAATTAGTTATAAATTTATTGCTAATTATTTAATTTATAGTTTTCTGTGCATATTTGCATCTATTTTGGAGTGCGAATTTAATAGAAAATATATTTTTATGATTTTTATTTCATATTTTTTTACTGTAATAAATCGATATTATTATATTTGATCATTAGATATTGTTTTAAAGTGCTTTTGTTATATTTCACATGCTTTCACCTTTGTATTCACTTTTCAATAAATTTCCTTTGTCTAATAATGAACTCATATGATCTGATAGAAATTTTTAAAAACAATCTTCATTACATCTTGTTATTATTAATAAGCAAAAGAGAATATGAATTGCTTTTCATATTTAGGACGATAGAAGCAGTTTTCTACACTTTTCAAAATTCAAGATATCAAAAAGTAATTGTTTGTCAGCCGCTTTACGATCTATTTCTACATGTGAGGACATAATTATAAATGAATTTCGTATATAATTGCGCCCTTACTAATATAAAGGTGTGAATTAAACTCTCAAACTTTTGAATTAAAGGCCAGAGGACTAATTATGCAGCAATCAACTAGGCTGGTTTTGAGTGAAAAAAGGGTCAACAATACTTCCCATTGAAGAAGTATTCCCTCGATAATGCTATATTTTCCATGATTGCAATGAATTTAAATGTTTTAAAAACCTTCAAAGAATTATTGAATATTAAAATAATATTTACCAATAAATAATAAATGAATCATAATGAATAATTAAATGAAACAAAACAACAAATATAGTCAATGTACTTTTAGAAAGACAGTCCATAAAATTACATTAAATCTTATCTTATAAATACGAATGCCTCAGATTCATCCTAGTAATGCGATAAAATTTTGAACGCTGATTTTTGCTAGTGGTACAATTATGATTTCATAATTAAAAATAAATCCAAATTTTATATTTTTAGTTTTTAATGAATTAGTTTTTTTAATTAAAAACAGTTTGTTATTAAAATGCCATGGATTCTGCTAAGGTGATAAATCAAAACGTTTCAAGGAAGAATGAGTTTTAAAAATAGGTTAAAAACTCTCTTTTACGTTTAAAAATAATAATTCAGGCATACAATTCAAACTACACATATCTGTTAAATGAAAATATGCTTTAAATAATAAATATCATTCGAATTACATATTATGTGACAACAATTACAATAAAGGGACAAGGCAATGAGTTTATTCAAATCGAATGTCAAAGATTGGTATAAGGAGACGTATGGGCAAGCTGACCTATAATCGAAGTCTCTAATAGTCTTATTGTTATAGGCATTTTCCCGATTACGCGTCTTTAAAGTTAGCAAATGATTGACAGAAACTTCATGAAATTTCCATTTTGATTTCAAAAGTATTGAGATAATCATCCTACAAGAATTTTACTGGCTGTATGGCGAAAATGAAAGATTTTTCTATATATTTTGTTGGAAGCTTATTATTTTTTATAAAAAATTTAGAAATATCATTGCATTATCGGATTTTGAAAATTCATTTTGGTATTAAGTAATATATTAATGATCCAGAGTTATCAATTTATATTCATTAAATGTAAGTAAAATACTTTATAATAAATACTGTGGAATTGCACAATTTTTACATCCTGAGCGATGAAAATGAGCTAATTTTGCAGTCTGAATATGATGGTGAAATTTCATGAAAATTATCCACTTCTTTACACATTTAACTGATGAAGCCAGTATACACATATGAAAAATGATTTTATACACGACAATACATTTCAGAAATTAAGATAATTTTTTGTGTTATTAAAATATTAGACAAGGCAGGCACGCAATTTCTTTTTTTAAAGTCAATTTGATTGGAAGCAGAAAGTATACAGACATTAGCTTTAATTTAAAAAAACGTTCATTAATAATGTATTATATATATATATATATATATATATATATATATATATATATATATATATATATATATATATATATATATATATATATATATATATATATATATATATATATATATATATATATATATATATATATATATATATATATATATGTATATATATATATATATATATATTTGTTTGTGCGTGTGTGTGTGACTTCGAATTTTTTTCTTACTTTCATTTATAAAGTATTTGAGTTGAATCTAAAATTTATAATACAAAGTCGATAGATTTATACCAATTGTTATCGAAAATTTCCGCATGGCTCCCGAATAATTGTAACAGAGAAGAAATTCACTTTTAAAGGGTCATTGGTTATTTTATATGTTACCAACATTAAGTCTACATAAAGTTTGTTTGCATAAATATTTTAGTGAATTTGGTTGCAGTATAGACAGTAAACATTCTGTCCAAGAGCTCGTTTTCATTAACAATGTATCGCTGTAAATATCGCACTCATTATTGTGTTCAACAAAGAAATTGTCTATAGAAGTAGTGTCTCATAGCTTCGATGAAACAAAATGCCGTCCAGCATAGAATCATCAAGTAGACAACATGCGTGTTTTTTGTTATTGCAAAGAGTGCAGGTTACTATCATAAATTCGATATCAGTATATTGTCTTATCAATTGTGTTGATTTTATCTTGGTCCCTTTTCGTTCGTTTTCAAATTATTTGAATGACAGCGTTATATTTCTGATGTGATGAAGTCCGTAAGGTAACAATTAATGAAAATTTCATGATGCGAATTTCAACAAGGCAATAAAAAACTGCCTGTTGCCTATACAATCTTGATTTTCTTTGACGCAGAGTATTTTCGACTGTTTTTCTGATTACCACCTTTTCTTTACATTTCTTCAATTAAAAGTTTTACTTAATGATTGCTGATAACTGTTTCGTTACTATTTGCAATCATTAAAATAAGTAACACTATCATAACATAATCTTAAAACTAGATTAGAGATATTACATGTCACAGTATAGACTATTATATGTGTACATATTTTTCAATCTTCGCTTATAGAGCCAAATCATTAAGAAAAAGTGTTGTTAACGATTGCAATACTGATTTAGTTTGTTTGGTAAGTTGGATATCTGTGGTCATATTTTGCAACCAAAAAATAATACAGTTTAAAAAAAGGTACCAAATCCTTACAAACCCAACTGCATATGTAGACCAGAGAGTTAAGCGTCCAGCTTTCAGCTGTGCAATACTTCAGATGTAGCTGTTATCTTTAGTTTTAGTTTTATGCTGTGTGACAAATAAATATGATTCTTCTAATCAAATTATTCCATTTATTGCTTTTCTTAATAATTAGCACTGCTTCTTTCATAGGGTTTTTTTCACAATAGTCAACTCAATTATTATAAAATAATTGTCAAGAGAAAATTTTAACTTTTTAGTTAATTCTTATAATTTTATATTTTTTCCCGTATGTTTTTAAAAAAATCTATAAAATTACAACCAATGCTTTGCCTAACGTGGATAATTATGGAGACAATAAAACTTATGCTTATTTATAATAAATCGATATTACTTCTGCTGTGAAAACTTCCGTTTCTTAAATCTAAACCAAAATACATTTTAATGCTTCCGTCTTTCGTAAATTCATATAATAAATCTAAATCAGACAAACATCTTGCATGTTCTATGTGAAATGTTTTTCACGGCTTACAATTAATAATTTGACTTGGAATTTTCTTCGAAGCATTAAACGAACTCAAATATTCATTCCTTGTTGCAACACAAGGCAATAAAATTTATTAACATATAACAGCATCCATGTCTTAAAATTTTAAATTATATCACAATAATAGCATAATAAAACTTAAAGAGATAACACTTCCTTCAACGGTTCATTTTGTTATTTAATTTATCAACAAAAATAATTTAACGGAAACACCAGTTCCACTTTGATTTATCTCCAATTTTACTCATACCATAAAGAATATGCAGTTATAATTCAAAGTGTCTATAAAATGTTAAGGATAAAATATATATTGAATTGTGTGACATGTCATGCAATAAGTACATTAATGCAGAGATCACGTAGCATTTAATAATAAAATAATTCTCAAGATGTTGACTAACTTCATGCACGCTTTTTTTCTTAAGTATACTTCACAAATAGAATAATAAAATAACTGAAAATATTAGTTTAAATTCTAATTTTAAATAAAGTTTACAGTTATGAACAGAATAATCGTAAAATAATATAAATAATACAGTAATAAAAATGAAAATATATTAAATATTATAAAAACACAATAAAAATATATTAGAAAACTTCAAACTATTATTTTAATGTATCTATTTATTTTTAATATTTTATACCATTTTCTTTATTTTAGTAAAACATTTTCTAGTAATTCCTTTGCTTAATGTTTCCAAATAAATGATGCTGTGAAAAAACTCCAACTTAGCACATTATAAAACCTTGATCCCAATATTTAGATATTCTTTGTTTTCGTAGCTTGTGGAAAAGCCTTAAAAATCACCTTTGTAAATATTCTATTATTTCATTAAGATTATAGTGATGTTACTTATTTATACTTCATCATTCTACTCCTGATTACATTTATTTTATATGATATTAAATTGTTAAAAGTAATTTGAAAGCATTTGTTTATTATATATTCTCTAATTCATTAAATTATTTTCTGCCACTATTTCATCAAGCCAAATCACTTACGTCATTCAGTACTGAAAATGAAATAATAAATGAACCAACAAAAATTGTAATACATAAGTTATGTTTTATATCGATTTATTAAAATTATGTAGCTCAAAAATGAGTATGAATTCATACATGTGATACAAAAATCGTCTAATGGAAAATATATTTTATCATATGGTAAAGGTTTCATTTACTCATCTTTTGCTGCATTTTTAAACATATTTTGTATTCCAGTTAATTTCCTTGAAAATTATTTTTCATATTGGTATTAAATAATATTAATGTTTTAAATAGCATAAAAATATATGTACAAAATATAAAACCAAGAAGAGGAATAATTTATAATCTGAGAAGTGCAAAAACATGTCACTGATTTAGATTTTAATTAATTCCAGTACAAATGTATTGTTGTTACAAATATTTGTGCAGTGGTAAATCCATTAACAATTTGAAAACGAACAAATTTTAGCTCATAAAATGGACTTACCAAATAATAAACTGAAGAAATTTATTGCATTTAATATATACGCTGTATGGATTAATACTAAATATAATAATTTATTAGTTCGATAGAGAAAGGAAAAAATATTGTATTACCTTCATTCTGTTATATTCTTTTTCAAAGTTTTTCGGTACTTTAGTTGAAAAACATCAATCGTGTTTTTTTACAAGAAAGAACAAAGGAGACATAAAAATAGAAATAAAACTGCGATAAATATGATACATCTTACAGAAATCTATTGTAAAAAGAAGAAAAGTTTTTTTTTTTTGGATCCATTAATAGAAAGAGTAGAGTCGCAAAATTAAACGAGCAAATATTAATTGGAACTCTGTCTGCTTCTTTGAAATCGGTACAAAGTTATAAAAATAAATATCCAGAAATATCTCCCACTTTATAAGAATTCTTATTTCCTTATTTCGACACTTCTTAATCCTTCTGGAGTTTAAAATTTTTACTTCTTATGTAAGATAAATAAGCTTAAAAAATAAATTATTGTTTTTTTAACAAGTAAATTGTAAAGATGACTTTTATATAAACCGTAATCTAAAATATAAATTTATTAAATAATATAAATAATAAAACTGTTTTTTACATATATATGTTGCTATTACTAAACTGGATATCATTATTTAAATGTTAATTTATTTTGTGCTTTAAATATATTTCCAACTTATTTGTATGACATTAGTTTTAAGTGCAGTTTTTTGTTAAATTAATGATTTCACTTTAGCTTTAAATATTCATGTACTATACTCTATAAATTTTAGTTGTATTTTAATTTAGGTAAAATAATAATTTTTTACAATGTTTCATCTTCTTCCTCTTAATTTTTCTTAAGCTTTCTTTTTTCCCCATTTTTCGTCCCATTTTCGGTATAATTTATTTTTATGAAATTCTGATATCAATTCAGATACAAAGATTTCGAATATTTGTTTGCTCTACTGTATCTATTGTTTTAATATTGTTAAAAGGACCAATTTAGGGACAATGAATGAACTCATAATAATGAAATTAAGGAAATATATATAAAACAACAAGAATTAATTTTTAAAATAAATTTAACTTCCTATTTCTCCTTGTATTTCATTCTACTGTAAATTTAAAAAAAGAAGAAAATCACTTGATTAAGTTGATAGTATTCTTAAATGTTATAATAAATTAAAGGTAACTTCCAAATGGGGTTACTTTAGATAAAAAAAAAATAATTGTTCAGTACATATATTTATCAAAAAAAAGAACATTCAAATCCAAGTTTTAGTATAATTTGATTATTTTTTTAATTAATTCTTCTAGTTGTATCATTTTTTAAGTATAGTCTTTTGCATTGCATACAATTGTTGTGGCTAATTTATTACAGATATTAAAGATAGGAATAATTGTAGAAACATCGGATGTGTAACCTCAGACACATTAGCATATTTAACTCCCAAATTTGGAGATGCTTCTCGGACGCTGTTGCACATGAGCTTTATCGGTGAATGTTGACCCATTCGGACAAGGACAACACTAGGGAAATTATTGGCTATTTTCGATGATAAAAGGACTGCGAAGGGGTTGCTATACATTATTAGACGTCTCTCTAGGAATACTAGAACACATATGCATTTGTTTAAACTTGCAATTATTAGAACTAAAGCCTGATTGATTATCAAGCTAAGCGTCGAAGAGACTTTCAGTTAGCAAGCCTTTTCCAGACACGAAAGCAGCCTTGTAGCCAAACTCACTCTCCTCGTGAGTGTTAATTTCAGGCAGAATAAACGATTTATCGATTTCAAAGTCACGGGAAAAGATGAATATTGCACTTTGCTTTGAAGGACAATATATCAATTTGGAAGAATATAAATATTTTTAAAGTAGTGATTTATTGTGTATTGAAAACATAATAAACCAATGATCAATAATATGGCAGCATATGTATGAAGCATGAAATCTTGACAAATGATATTTAATATGAAGAAGAGAACTGTTAAGTGCTAAAGTGGTTTTTAGTACGTTATTTTTAAAATTGTTTCCAAATACAAGAATAAATTAATAATAATTGGTTGATTATTTTGTGAATTATAGTTGATAATATAATCTAAAGATTTGTTTAATAACCATATTAACAATTGTGATTTTGTGTTGTTTGTTTGTTTTTGAATTTTTTCTGACTATTGTGATAAACAATAAAAAATATATATTATTTATTTGACGAAAAATATATTTCTAATAGATTCAAAGCATAAAATTTGTTTCTAAACCTATTTAAAAATGAAAATATCAATAACATTAGAGTAACATAAAGGAATAGCTCTAAAGAATAATAATTAATAAGAGGTGAATGATTCAAATTCAAAAATTGTTTTGGAGATTGAAAATTAAATGCACATTAATTTCTCTTCAAATGTAAGAAAAAAAATATAGAAATTATTAACAAACTAAAAATGTTTCTAAATTCAAAGGTTCAAAGGTTTTTTAAAAAATGTTTTGAAATTTGTAGAATATTAAAACTTGCACACTAAAACAATGAAGAATTACTGCTTCATTCATCTAGAAAGAGAAACTTAGGAATGTTTTTGGTATCATTTTTATAATACGTGTTTCTTTTGGAAATAAAAATCATACTTTAGCACATGAATTGGGCTATGACTTTATTTCAATTTATCTGGAGTTTCTGTAGTTGTACTCTTTTCCCAACTACAATGGTTACAAACAAGGACATTAATACCATCATCATAAAATTCTTGTTATTCGCTTACAATCAGGTCTTATATAGAGAGTAAATAGAAAAAAGTGTCTCAAAAATAAAATAAAAGGTGATGACAAAAGCGGTTCAATGAATGATTTTTTTTTCCAATTATAAGAAAGGATATCTATTCTAAATTTCTAAAATTACATATTTGATATGTCTGTTTAAAATGGCATAATGCATGCTCAGAACAAAATAGAGATTTAAGGATTGGCGAATCTATTGTCTTGATTTACCTTACAGTCACACACTTCAAATCATAAGTTGCTTTGAGTTTCTGTAAAAAACAATTTATGATTTCACCACAGTAATTAGACACACACATTCAGGAGAATAACAATTTTGGATAAATTTCATCAAATTGAACTCGAGATCATACTTTGAATGGCCAAAATTGTAATGTGTTCCTCAATTAATCGTATAATTGCTTTCTGATCAGTTTCGAAATATATTTTAAAGTATTTGACAAAGGTGTTTGTGGTAAATCTGTAATGTCTCATGTTTTCTTATGAATCTGTATAAGCTATCTGTAAAAATTGAGAAGATTCATAGTAATATACAATTAAGAATATCCTTACTTTAATCAATAACTTCTGTATGTCATAATGCGTAGAGGATGTGATAGTGGAAGTCAGCTCACTCGGAACATCGATAACTAAGTAACATACCTCTGGGAGGTTTCAATAGACATCATGTAACGAGGCATTAACTAGCAAACTTATTTCTGTAAAAAGGAATGGATAAGGAAAATAAACTCTCTCTCTCTCTCTCTCTCTGCGAGAAACAGGTAAACATTAAAAAGTCATTGTGGTCAATAATGACAATGACGGCATAAGTATCTACAGAGTAGATTAAAAATTTATACTCCGTGTACCCGTATACTTGACTGTAACATTCGTAGAGTGTTACATAAGCAAAATATTTGGGTCAAAGCTATGGTTTCAAAACATCTTGGGATAAAAATAAAACAGAAACAGCGAGTACAATAATGCAAGAAATATAAAACCTGGACTGTGGAACAATAGACACGTGTCGTCTTCTCTTATGAATCTTATTTCTCCCCATTCAAGCACGGTATGGGCTTACGTGCGTGTGATGAACCCTGGTAAAAGCCGATGACACAGATTGCTTCCTCCTTAGAATGTAACGGGGGTTGGTTTTGAATTGGTTTGTTATCGCATCGCTTGGTAAGGAGTGACCCCTTTGTCGTCTCACATGTTAAAAATGTTGATTATGCTTCTTATTTTCTAAGCAATTACATTCAGCAAGCATTTTTTTCATGTTTTTGAGACCATGCGTACTAAATTCCACATATTCAATAGCCTGCCATCTTATTATCATTTACGTCCTTTGGTCTATTCCGGAAGAAATTATTATTATTAAGAACTAGGAATCCATTATCCTTCTCCCTTTACCTTTCCGAGAGTTAGAGAAGTTTTTGAAGAGGAAATAATACACCGCTCTATTTACCACCATGCGGAATTTGTACCTGTCCTTTACAAGGATGCTTCAAACTATTTTAATCTATCCCAAAATGCTCCCCACTGTATATGTATATATGTATAGATTCGTTTTCAAATCGCATAAAGAAATCACCGATTAAAAAGACGTCAAATTTAAATTAAATAGTATTGAAGACGGGGAAAAGCATATGGAATAAGAAAAAAATGGTTTCAAATTTTACCTAAAGATGACACTGTAAGTGTTAATCACACACACACAGATATATATATATATATATATATATATATATATATATATATATGTACACCTCATGAGATGTAGGTAAAATCTACAATATAAAGAAACCATTAATCAACAAGAGCATGAATTAAAAAATAAAGAACATTGAATAAAAGACGAATAAAATGTAAAACGTCAAATACTTCTTAAAAATGTGCTCTAACTAGAATATTGACTGCATTTATAAAAACATCCTGAGAGAGTATCCAAGCTCTATTTAATAATTAATTAATTTTTTTTAAAAGTTGGAGAAAACAAATATTCGAGTATTATTAAGAAAGGGCAGAAATGTTAAACGTAGTTATGTAGGTAATTATTTCCAGGAAAACAAGATTAAGTAGATATATTATGAAACCCGACTGTGTGACAAATTGTATTTTTAATTTAAAATAAACATATGTATAGTATGAAAATATTATGGTATGTGAGTGTGTTATTACTCTAGCTTATATTTTTTATTGTAAAAATTTACTATTCAACATTTTCGTCGCATGCGATTATAAATATTTTATTGAAGATCTTATTTTTAAGCAAAAACTCCTGCAGTAATGTTGTTTCATGGCATAAATAAATGACTCTGAGAATTAACTCCAAAAAATAACCCTAAATTAAAAATTAAAAAAAATCTTAAACTTTAAAAAAGTTAAGATAATTTAGATAAACTTTAATAGAATCAGGTTTTTTTCTTTTGCTTGAATCCATTGAAAAGAATAAAATTTTCATTTTTACCAAAAAAAAAAAAAGTTAAAAAAAAGATATTTTTTAGGTACTCAAGTTTGGAATAAAAGTACTTTGAAACACATTTTCCAAAAAAAAAAAAAAAAAAAAAAAAGAGAGAGAGAGAGAGAGAACATAAAGAAAGTAACATTTTAAAGAAAAGAATTAAGCTAATTTCTATGCAAATTAGGAATTGCCTCGTTGCGTTTCATATAAAAGCAGCAACTTTCAGATAATTTCTTGCATTACTTGGCTTAAATCTAAATATTTGCTTAAGTGCTTGTAAGGCTAAATAATTACAAAACAACGCCGATGAATAATGTATATCGGACACATGAATTCCTTCATTAGTAACCGGGAACAGAAGAGCTGTCTTTACTTTGGAAAATAAACAAATCCTTTGGTTATATGAATGGAAAATAATGACATTTCATAGTTTATTTTGTGATTTGAAAATATACTCAAAGTGTGCTTTTATATGAAATTTTTTAATGTCATTATACAAGATTATAAACTTCAACCTGATATCCATGTTATAACAGTAAATTGATAAAGTTTTCAGAACTACATAGAACAATTTATTGTACACTGATATTCACAAAAATGGGATAAAATGTACTTATCATACAGCTTTAAATGTAAGACTTTACAGATATTACCAATATTCTAGAAAAAAAGCCCTAACAGTAGAAGTGACATTAAAATTCAAATAAAAATTTTGTAATAGCAATTAGAAACTTCAAATATCTCATCTTTATATCCAACACGACTATATTTCTTTTTTTAAGTCTGTTTCTTCAATTTTTGTTTACTTTCAATAAAACTCATAGGGAAAATATTTTTTGAGTTAAGAGTTTCACACAGGAAATATGGAAATAGCTTTTTTATTTTTTTATAAAGTTAATATATTTATTGGCAAAAACATTTTGCAAATTTATATTTAAATACTTCAAACAGGAAATTTATATACCATTATCTTGATTACAATTTGTTTACAAATTAACATTGGTATATTTTTGAACAAATTACATTGATGATAATGTCATATAAATTTGCTGTATGAGCTTTTTATATGATGGAAGATATTATTTTTACGATATAAAGAAATTGAAAATTTATAATTGTTACCACAAAATTAATTTTTAATGATCTTTAAGAAATATATTATAAGAATTGTATTGCTTGAAGTAATTCATTGATTGATTGAGACTTTTAGCATCATGTCCGCATTTTTTAAGAAACATTAAATTCTATTTAGAATCTATATACCGTGAGAAGTAATTGTGAAGATAATCTTTGATTAGAACCATTGTTCATCATTTGCAGTCTTTCTTTGAAAGTAAGGTTATTCACCAAAAAGTTATCATTCTAAAGACTGTTTCTTTAGTTTGTATATATGTTAAAGTGAAATTACATAATATCCATATCATTGTGCAAACCCTTAATAATTAACAAATTTTTGACACTGTTAATTTAAAGCGATGTAAAAGTTCTGGAGTATTTAACATTTGGGTTCTAAATTTAGCAAATAAAACGTCCTCCCTTCAAGATACTAAAGATTCACATATATTATTCCACGCAGGTATATTTCCAATCATGTAGTCGTATTTATTATTTACGTATGCAGAGGCTTAGATATGATTTACATTATTTCTTTGAAATCTCTTCAAATCTTCGCTTGGAAATCAAGGAAGATATATATCGGTTTCTATTACTGATTTTGCTAATCGCTTGAGAGCGTAGGAGTGTGGGTTCGATTCCCACCGTGGCCCTGGGTGTTTTCTACGTTATCTTCTGTGGTTGTACATCTGTCATTGTGTTATTTGTCCCATTATCGACGAAGACTTACAAGCAGATCTCAAGAATCAAGCATACTAGTCTGAATATATGTAATGTAATAAATAAAATAAAATAAATATTACTGATTTTGCTAGTTTATCAGCCGTTTCATTTATAAAAATATCGTGTGTGCAGGAACACAGATGTTCTTTTGAACAGGATAAAATTTTGCTGCTTGAAATAACTAATTTCTTAAGCGAAGAATAACTTTATTAGCTCTTATTGTAACATAGTTTATAAGAGCAGATTTATTATCAGTGAAAATAATTTCTGTCAATATAGTAACTATATAGTTCGATACCTTAAAACCATTAAATCGTTATTTGCTTGTCATATTGCTAGAACTTGCATATAATTAATTCAAATTTTGTTGGCCTTATATGGAGACCAGGTATATCATTGTATGGTCTCCCCACATCAGGTTTTCACTGATACATCTAAGTTCGCTAACATAACTGCAGAGGTGTTAGTGGACTTGGATGCATCAGTTAAAATTATATGCATTGGCATAAGTTGTTTGTTGAGGAAATCCTCGAATATAGATAGTATTTGATAATTTTCGCAGGGCATAAGGCATCGTCTAGATAGAATACTTTGAAGAAATTTAAATGAATCTAAATTGATAGTTTCCTTGGACATAAAAATAATTGTGGTATGGAGTTTTATATTTTTAACTTTACTTTTAAGCTGCGACTATGAAAATTATTGCTTAAACTCATATCTTCCTTTTTCTTTTTGGATTTTTTGTACAAGTAAATATTTGTTTGCTTGTTTTTTGATGTTTTTTTACTTAACCTTAATATTTTTATTTTAATTAATTCTAAATTTTTCCTATCGGGGGAGTAAATCTGAGTCATTTAATATTTATATTCTTAGGCACAAAATTTGAAGAAATTTTTAAGCATAGTAAATCATTATATAGTGAGTAAAACCTGGAAAATTAGTATAAATTTCTTATATTTCCCCATTAAATGTGGCAGATACTTTCAGCATTCTTTTCGCATGTACATCATGATTAACTATTAAATACTGAAGTTTCGAAATGAAGTATAATAAAAACTTTTTTCTGCCATATTAAAAACCAAATAATGTATTAAAATTGCTTTTAACATTGACTTCATTTTCCAGAATTTAAGAAAATATTTTCTCGGTATGCTAGACGATTTTTTTAGGTTCAACTTTTGCTCATAGATTTTGTTTGCAGCTTTTAGTATTTTTTTCTTTAAATGCTTTTGAATTCTTCGGCTTTTTATTTCTTTGAATAAATATTTCTTTCACCTGTCATTTTCCATTACATTTCTCACAAATATTTCCCAAATTTACTAAAAGAATTTTTTTCCAGTTCAATATCACAGAATTTAGGTTTTTCTTTAGAATGAATACTGCTTTCCCAGTTAACCCATAACAACACGATTTCAATATTTTATTCATTGCAGCTCTTAGAAGATTTTTTAACTAAGGATAGTATAAAGAGGACTTTTTAATTATTCGTCAAATTTAGCTTAAGAATTTTCTAATTTATTTATTACTGAAACGGAAATACTTGAAGATTTTAAATATACATGCTACAATCTATACACTATTGTCTCCAAAAAATGAAACATTTTATAGTGGTATACAAAGTAATTCATGAAATTATATGCTTTGAAAAATAGCATTATTCAATCCTAATATTCAACTCTCAAAATTAATGCGAAATATATTTACATGTTTGAAGAAATAAGTAGCACTGTATGTTTTAAATAAGAAACTGCATGCAAAACATTGCTCATTTCATACCTTTCATTACTATGACTATAATCTTTATATAGCATAATGCTCTTATTTATTTTACTATCAGAACAATTTTTAAGTGAAATTTATTTTTTTAAATTTCAAAAACTTAAGCTGCATCAAATATATATAACTGTCAGTTGCTTACTTTTAAAGCTATATTTGAAATATTTTTAATAATATTTAAGATGTATTAATTTAAAGGTTCAACATAATAAATTTGGATTATGAATATGCCTCTCATATATCCTAATAAGTTATCGGGGACGTGTTACTTCTTCTACTCTAGATTTGAAATCGGCCATTTGGATATTTATAACCTACTAAAATTTTGGAAGTGTTATGTGGAATAGATTTTTAATCGCTTAACATTTATCACATCAATAAGATTATCAAAAATTGGTTTATATATTATACATTAATATAATAATAAATTTTCAAATATAATACCTGCTTTTCTATTTGTTTACAAGAATATATATGCTCATAGGTTTGTTTCAATGTGTTCTCTCTTCGGCCTAATTTCTCATCCATTTGTATATATATATATATGTGTGTGTGTGTGTGTGTGTGTGTGTGTGTGTCTGTGTATGTGTATATATATATATATATATATATATATATATATATATATATATATATATATATATATATATATATATATATATATATATATATGTTGTTGCAAGAGAAACTAATATAGTAGGAGGTGATTTTTGAGATTTGCTTTTATTTTTTATACTTATTTCAACAAAAAAATAGGCACTGTTCCAATTAATATTTTCTTTTTTAAATTTATTGTGTTTTTATTTCCTTAAATAAATTTTTTCTTTTATATTACAGATTTTTAAGATAGAACTAATTTATCACTTCTCGTTTCGCATGTGTTACGCTGCCTTTTAACAAAATGATGCGATTGTAATTTTTAAACTGAAATTAAATTAAATGAATTAAAAGTAAATTATTTAAAGGAAATAAAAGGACGAAGGGTGATAAAGTTTTAAAGTTTTACTCTCACACAGATACATACAACGTATATACAAGTGGATGGATGTTTTTACCTATTAATTGTTTATTTTTTTTTTCAAAAAACATTTTGTAGCAAAAATAATACTTGTGTATTTTGTAATTTTTAAGCTTAGAAGCTGGAATTTAGGCCTTAATATCTAAATTATGGTTCAATTTCAAAACTAATTTATTAAGAATCATATAATGGAATGAACATACCCTATTTTTTCATTATATATTTACTTCATTCCAAATTTATATTTCTTTTGCATCTTATAATATTGATAACTACAGTAAAATTTAAAAATATGACAAAATTAATATTTAAAATATATATCCAATACATAATGGTTTCACACACACAAAAATATACTAAGTAACTTAAATTAAAAAAATTCATATCATAATAAGATCATTACGAACTCAGACATTTATCAATATTACAATTCGTAAAGCACATTTATATTTTTATACTGCAGCATTTTATGTTATGCGTATAAATCCCAAATTATGAATAACCGGTGCGGAAAGTCTAAAAATAATTTATAAGAATAAGGGAATTGCGTCACAAGATATTTAATATTAATTTTCTTGATATATTAACATGCCAAGCTAAATTTGCAATGAGTTAAAATAATGACATAATTTAAGTCAATCTAATACTATTATTCAAAGTATAATTGAACAGAAAATTAATGTTATGAAAATTTTATATGTAGAATATATAGTGGATGCAGATAGAGAGAGATATATCATTAAGTTATTGATAAATGTGTTATCCATGAGACTAATGTGTAGTGAGTATTATTCAAAATGTTGACAGACAAATATCGTTTTTTCGGGTGATGTATATATATATAAATCATCATATGCTTAGCAATGCATTCAGCGCGAAAATAGCTTGAATAGAATTACTAAAATATAAGGAATGATAAATTTTTATAAAATTAATCAAATACCAAATGAAGAATAATAATCAAATTATTACTGGAGAATAACAAATTGAAAATACGAAATATAGTAAACAAATGGAAAATATGTTCAATACGTAGTTTAAAAATTTAAAAGAAACATAGCATAAAAGTAAAATGAAACGAAACACCAACTATACTATATATATATATATATATATATATATATATATATATATATATATATATATATATATATATATATATATATATATATATATATATATATATATATATATATATATATATATATATATATATATATATATATATATATATATATATATATATATATATATATATATATATTGAATAGAATTACTAAAATAACGCAACTTATATTTTAGTAATTCTATTCAAGCTATTTTCGCGCTGAATGCATTGCTAAGCATATGATGATTTATATATATATATATATATATACATATATATATATATATATATATATACATCACCCGAAAAAACGATATTTGTCTGTCAACATTTTGAATAATACTCACTACACATGAGTCTCATGGATAACACATTTATCAATAACTTAATGATAGCTCTCTCTCTATCTGCATCCACTATATATTCAACATATAAAATTTTCATAACATTAATTTTCTGTTCAATTATACTTTGAATAATAGTATTAGATTGATTTAATTTATGTCATTATTTTAACTCATTGCAAATTTAGCTTGGCATGTTAATATATCAAGAAAATTAATGTTAAATACCTTGTGACGTAATTCCTTTATTCTTATAAATTATTTTTAGACTTTCCACACCGGTTATTCATAATTTGGGATTTATACGCATAACATAAAATGCTGCAGTATAAAAATATAAATGTGCTTTAAGAATTGTAATATTGATAAATGTCTGAGTTCGTAATGATCTTATTATGATATGAATTTTTTAATTTAAGTTACTTAGTATATTTTTGTGTGTGTGAAACCATTATGTATTGGATATATATTTTAAATATTAATTTTGTCATATTTTTAAATTTTACTGTAGTTATCAATATTATAAGATGCAAAAGAAATATAAATTTGGAATGAAGTAAATATATAATGAAAAAATAGGGTATGTTTATTCCATTATATGATTCTTAATAAAGTAGTTTTGAAATTGAACTATAATTTGGATATTAAGGCCTAAAATCCAGCTTCTAAGCTTAAAAATTACAAAATACACAAGTATTATTATTGCTACAAAATGTGCTTTGAAAAAAAAAAACAATTAATAGGTAAAAACATCCATCCACTTGTATATACGTTGTATGTATCTGTGTGAGAGTAAAACTTTAAAACTTTATCACCTTTCGTCCTTTTATTTCCTTTAAATAATTTACTTTTAATTAATTTAATTTAATTTCAGTCGGAAAATTACAATCGCATCATTTTGTTAAAAGGCAGCATAACACATGCGAAACAAGAAGTGATAAATTAGTTCTATCTTAAAAATCTGTAATGTAAAAGAAAAAATTTATTTAAGGAAAGAAAAACGCAATAAATTTAAAAAAGAAAATATTAATTGGAACAGAGCCTATTTTTTTGTTGAAATAAGTATAAAAAATAAAAGCAAATCTCAAAAATCACCTCCTACTATATTAGTTTCTCTTGCAACAACTTTTATTTTTTAACTTTTTAAACCTTTTGATCATGAAGAAAAGATGGAACTTCTATTTTTATAAGACATAAAATCTTCGAGGAAATAAAATATGTTTAAACCAAATTAAAAACTTAAGAATTTTTTATAAGTGAACAGAAACAAAAGAAAAACTCTCATTATTTAAAGTAACTAATTAAATCATACATTTTATTCCTTTATAGTGCAATTTGAGAGAAATTTTCTCATGTATATGCATAAAATTCATAGTTGTTTCATAATTTTAAGAATGGCTATTTTGTATGTACATTCTGTTCGAAACATGCAAAGAATTGTAACTTTCCTTTTGAGAAACTAATATCAAAAGACCTGTTGACAAATAAGTTTGTAACTATTATGTAATGTATGAAAGGAATATAAGCAAGACCAATCCATATGAAACAATCCCATTAGAATAACAACTTAAAATGAATCAATAACTATGTTACCTGGTTTTCCATCTTAACTAGAATGGGGTTTCATAAATCTATAAATTAGAATTAATATTCATTTACCACATTACAGTTCATTTGAAAATGTACTTACCAACTAGAATTTTAACTGTAAAGATTCTTAATATCTCAAGTTCGTACTATTATATGAAAGAAACTCTTAATCTTTATTATTTATGAATAACTAGTGAAAAACAAGTACACTGATAAAAAAAAAAACTATTCCATAATGGGTATTATACAAATGTTTGCAAAGCAGAGTTTCTATAATTAGCTAATAATATTTACCTTTATGAAATGTATTTTAATATTTTTAAAATTAGAATCCAACTTCTCAATTTATACATATCAAAAGTAATAATTCAAACATATTATGGGATCATCTCATTATAATGCGGTAATGACATAAAACAAAAATACGGATTCTTTGTATCGATAATAAATATAAAGATAAATTCACTAAGAGCATTTACTTCTTAAGAATAATTTGTCAGAAAACATTTCGGAACAATTTTAAATCCAATAAAATCCTTTAACTAATGAATAATTCCTCTGGACAAATGTCAAAGCTTAGGAATAGTTATCTACATATTCGAAGCTAATTCATTATTTAAGAGTCAGAAATATACATCGAAATGTCAGAACTAGATGCCACTTCTATCCAATAGATTAACTTATTCGACGCCAATACTCGAAGATGCTCTTCGAACGTAGTTGTTCAGCAGCTTACAAATGCTATTTGACCGATTTAGATGATGAAAACACCATAGAATCGATTGGCCATTTCGAGGACAAAAGGACTAAGAAGATCCTTGGAACATCACCAGGTGTCTCTCCTCGGAACGGGGAATTCCACACGAGCTTATTTGGTCGAACAAATATTAGAGCTGTCGTCCAATTGATTGCTTCTTTAAGCTTCGAGAAGGCTCCTGTTTGTAAGTCACTTCAGCCAGAGGAAACGCGCCTTGTAGCCAAATATACCTCTTCTCGTAGATATAAGTGAATGGCGTAATTTCTGAAGGCGAAAACGATTTATTGATTTCACCGTTCAGAGAACGCGATGAATGTTGTATTTTGATACGACGGATAATAAATCAATTTGACAGAATCTCAAGGTTATTCTTGCAAGGAAGTCAAACAGTATCAAACACAAGGAGGATTGGTTTTCAAAAAAGGAATACTTGTAAGCTAAGACACTGAGTAATGCTATTTCGGTCCGATTGGAAATTTTTCAGAAATTATATAATTAGAGAAAGTCACAAAATAAAAGTATTGCTATAAAATATTAATTTATTGCCTAAATATCACAAGGTAAAAATATATCTATCGTTTAAAATAAGAATGAAAAACCAAATCCTTGAGTTTTAATTGACTTTACTTAAATTTTAAATGTTTTTATGCGTTACAGTAATTTTAATACCATATCATTAGCTGTGTATCTTTTACTTTTTAATAAGTATCAAATTAACGTTTTCATTTTAATAATAATCATTTGTATTAAAAACAGTATATATAATTTACTGTTTAAAATAATATTTACACCTTGGACTAAATATTGAAACAATTTGAATGTTTGAATGTTATTGGTTTCAATATTCAATATATTCAGGTGGTGATATTTATAAAACATGTATAACATATGAATGTTTGATAAATATGCCGCTCCAGAAACTGTCTGCGATGACCACTGATGGAGTACCAGCAATGGTAGGAAACGCGTGAATGGATTTATTGATCTCTGTATAAACGATGATCATTTAAAGATTTTATGTAATATCACTGCATTATTCACCAGGAAGTTTTGTGCATTAAAGTACCACCATTTGGACAAGTGAAGAAAATTATTACCAACTTAATTCGAGCAGCTCCTTTGCAGCATTGACTTTTCAAAGCCCTATTACAAAATCCTGATGATGCTGACCTCATTTTATATACTGAAGTACGCTGGCTCAGTGAAGCAAAGCACTTGATAGATTTGTACATTTAATAGAAGAAAAAAAATATTTTGTAGCCAAAAATCAAATATTTTTAGAACAGGCAGATCCTCTATGGCTAGCAAATTTCTCTTTCGTAACAAACATAATGGAAAAATTAAATAATTTAAAATTTATGCTACAGGGAAAGAACAAACATATAACAAGTATGATAGAAACTATAAACATGTTCACAGCTAAGCAAGTTTTATGAACATCATATCTAAAAATGAAATCTTTTGTGCATTTTCCAAACATGAAAAAATGATTGGCAATAGTGAAATTGACTTATCAACATTCGTCATCAACCTCCAATTGACTCAAGATCAATTTTATATCATAGAACCCCTGGCCATCTTTTTTTGTAAATTATTTGATCAATCAAATAAACGTAATGGAAATAGCAACATACATTTCAGGATAACTTTAAATAAGGTGAGAAGAAGTGGAGATAGAAGTTTTGGATCTTCAGAGTAACATTATCTTTAAAGCTGTTATATCATATGAGAAATTCTGGAATTATAGTCTGGAATGAAGACATTTTTTGGTTACACATACTTTTGTGAATCACTGTTTTCGACAATGAATATCATAAAATCAAAATACAGATCACGACTTTTAGATGAACACCTAAACGATTGCTTGTAAGCAGTAATTTCATCATATTTTCCCAATTGTGAAGCACTGGCCAGTGAACTTCAATACCAAAAATTACTCTGTATAATTAATAAATAGTTTTATATTTCGTATATTTTACTAGAAATTTAGTTATCATTTATTTTACAAAAGAATATTAATACAAATTACATACATATGTCAAATATGCATTATATGTAGTGTGTTACATTGTGCATTATATGTAGTATGTATTATTAACCATGTCCATCAACTATAAATTTAACTTGATAATTTAAATAATACCCACCATTCGACTGAAAATCTGGTATGTGCTCTTTGATACAGAAAGGCTGGGGACACCTGAATCAGAGAATTTATTTTCTGTTATTATCAGTTGAACTTTCTTCTAATATTTAAAGAATATGCGCTATTCATATTTATAAATATTCAATAAACCAAATTTTAAAATAAGTTAGTTGCGTATTTAAATCATTATAATTGAATATTTGTTTCAATAAAACTTAATAGAAAATTTAAACTAAATATTTAGTATTAAAATTAATTATTTTATATAACGGCAACGTAATTCAAAGTATTCATTTTCATTTTTTAATTCTTAAGAATGAAACTTTCCAGATTAATGTTGATTCGATATGCAAAAATAAACATAGTAGAAATTTTTATGAAATATTTATTAATCTTAATTATTTTTGTTTAGTTTAAGTTGTCTTCGCATTACAAATTATTTTTAGTAGGAACATTATTTATCAGAAACAATTTATTTCATTTTATGACATTATATATAGATTATTATCAATCAGTCAGTTAATGCCTATGAAGACATTCGAAAAGCAAATGTTAATTAAATTCAATTAAAGTGTAAAGATATATATGAGTATCACAGAAGATTTTTTATTTAGATAGAAAAATTACCTATATTAAGAAACGACACAACCCAAAAATATAATGCCAATAATATCAAAAAAGAAAAAAAATGTAATTACTACCAATAAATTTAAATTCTTCTGTTCCATATGTTATAAATAAAAGATACAAATCAATTGAGTCATTAACACATATACTACAAAGATCACAGATATGTAATAAATAGGGTGAATTAGGATATAAAGAATGAGGAACAAATATTAGGATTTGGGAATGAGCAATTTTGTTTTCGATTTTGCCCGAGAAACGGTAGAATTGATTGTTTCATGAATAAATTATTTGAATGTACACTATGATGTACTTAGCACACATATTTATGACTACAATTTAAAAGAAATCCAGTTCTATTTAAAATCACCTTTACAATATTTAAGTAGGCATCGGAAAAGTTATTAGAATGCTGTACCCCTAGTTTAATCCAAATATGCCTTATCGGAAAATAATTGGCAATTTAAATCTGGAATACGTGGATGCTTGTTTACAAGGAGCATTGAAGGAATGCAGAAAAAGAACATTTTCAAGTGAATTTAGCAATATGTTCCGTAAGCATTACCATTAATTGGTATTTTAACTATTTGAAATTACTTTTCGCGCGTTTGATTTGAAAACATATTCCACTTTAACTGAAAAAGATATTAAACAATATAATGTTATCTTCTTCTTATTATTTTTTAAAAATATATTTTAAGTCATAGAAAAAAGAAATGAAGATTTAACAGGAATTAAGATAAAGGCTTTAAGGTGATTTAATTAAAATTATTTCATATTCATAACTCGTTTTTTAAAAATAGAGATATTAATATTTTCAATGAGCTCAGTTATGTAGACATCTTAGATCAATAATAAATCTTTTTATAGTTGCAGCAAAATCATTTTACATGGTTGTATGAATTAAAACTTTAGATTTATTTGAAATCTAGTAAAATGATAAGGAATGATTAAGAATTGATTTACAAACTTTATATATTTTGATTAAAGTCTATCAGTTTTGTTTTTGATCAATATTTTAGGTATTATAATAATGTTAAACTTTTAGCAAGAAAATTAGCAGTTAAAAATTTTGTTTTGTAGCAATTAATTCTTGAACAAACTTTTAACAATAGAGGTGGGATTACCATCTTTCAAATTTTTTTGTAAATTTACATTCGTGCATTTCTTCATCTGCCTTGTTAACTTCGCATTAGAAGGAAACGAATCAAGTAAACACATCATTCATTACATTACAATAAGGTAGATAAATGAAAATATAAAAAAATCAGAAAAAATTCTTGTGTAAAATATTTTACAATTTATTTTTTGTCAACATTATTTGTATCTCTTATGAAATAAGGATATTCTTATGAGGATTCAGAAAAGGATTTTGTAATCTTTTACATATAGCTTTATTTGTTTGTGTTTTGTAAAAAATAATATTTCTCAATTTGTTAGAGTTAAACATTTTTTATTATTTCCTTACTATACAAATATTCATACAGCGTATTTAATATAAGACAAAATACTTTTTTCATTATCATTAAATTATGCTGTACAGAAAATTTTGATTATGTATTTAAAATTTACTACACAGACAACAATTACATAAACGAGATTATTTGCAAAAATTATTGTTTCACATATTATATATATATATATATATATATATATATATATATATATATATATATATATATATATATATATATATATATATATATATTCTTATATTATTATTTTTTAAATAATCTTATAAGTGATATTGAATAGAAAATACGTTTTTGACACAAATAAAAATTAATGTTCCTCAAATTTATTTATCATAGTGAAATGAATATGTATAAAAATGCAAAATATTTCGAAAATATAAACAAGAAATTGTAATTTAATATATAATCTATTTACATATGTTTTCCATGATTGCTTTCTGATAATATTAGCTAAAAGAGGGAAATAGAATAGAACAATTAAACAAATTTTACAAGATTTAGTTTATTTTTAAGATAATTTATGCATAGTAAAAAATCATAGTAATTGAAAAATAGTAATCGTAGCGTGTGCTAATATTTCTCATCAAAAAGTATTAGTATATTTTGTGTCATTAATTTTAATGAATATGGTGCCTTACACAAATTTTAATAGTCATTATACATTTTACTATATTTATAGTAATGAATCTAAATTTAATGCTAAAATGCATAGAATTGAGAAAAAGCTCCTGAATATATTTTCAAAAATAATTTTATTTATTTTTAATGAGTTTTAATAACTTTTAGTATAATAATCATACAATAAATATGATAGTAATAGGCATTTAAAAGACAAATATAAATGTTTCTTATAATACTCTGAATTGATCCTCAGACTAAAATATTTGTCTCACATCTATGGAAATAGAATAACTCTGAATAGGATGATAAAACAAAAATTGATAGGCTGTTTGAGATGAAAAAAAAATTCAAACTTTCACTTGGTATCTTTGACAGAAATATGCATTCACACGCATTTTCTTGGATGCACAAAATATAAGTTTGTTTTCAAATTGATTAAAAAAACCGATTTGTTATATTTATATATAAATAACGGGATATATTTACTGTTCTCCATGCATGAGAATGTTCGACATTAATGATGTATATTAATTATTTTGGAAACATTAAGCAATTAATTTTGATTAATTTTAAGATACAGATACTTCAGTACATATTTAAATTCTTCAGTCTTGTTTGTAAAAAAGGATTAGATGTATCATAGAGCAAAAAATTAAATTAATAATAAAATTATCTTTCAATTTAAATTTTAAAAAACAAGATTTATTTGTTGAAGGGTTTAATTCTATTACCTTTAGCATTTGTTTTACAATTTCAAACTTAAAATATTCTTATGTTTATTACGATTTTCGTTTTAATGTTTATATTAATTGTCTTAAACAATTATAAATTTAATGTTTTCAACAAAAAGTAATCAATTTAAAGTTTTAAAGTTATGTACAGGTTTTACTGAATGTTAACAGAACAATATTATTTTCAGTTATGTGCAATTTTAAGACGTTCGAAGAAGTAAACTTCAACTATTAATCAAATGTTTAATAAACACTTTCAGTTATTATCAGCGTGTCCATTGTTCATAGGTCATCTCATCCAACCATATCATCCGACCATCAGGTTGGCAGACTTCTGCTTCTTTTTCCTTTCAAAACTGAAAAGGTGACTTTCTTTTTTGTGTGGAAGAAGTGACTTCATACTCTAGATATTAAAGGAATATTAAAAAGTGAAGAAAAGTTTCAAACAATTTAAACAAACAATGAAAATTCCAAAAGATAACTAATATTTGAATTTATGCATATATTTCTCGAATACTTTTGGAAAATCCACAAAGAAGAGAGAGTATAATATATATTATACAGAAATATATTTTCATAGAACACATATTACTAAAATCAATAGAAATATTATAAATTCATAAAACACAGGGAGCTAAAATCAATTTGATCTTTATGTGATATTTGCACAGCTATTTTTCTTTAATTTTTATTCTTGTGAGAATTTGAATAGTACATGAAATTTAACAGTAGAAGGAACGCTTTTTTTTGTTTTATTAATCTTCTTATTTTAAAATATGTATTTTGCTTGTTGCTGTTTGTACACTCGTGTCCATAAATTAAGGAAAATGCAAGTTCAGGCAAAGGAGACAGAAACAAAACAATGTGACTTATTTGTAAAGTCTATTTATTAAAGAAATGGTAAAGTGCAAAAAAGATGCTATTTGTTTGACATCATTGATAAAAATTGCAATTTTTGCTCCCGGAAGCAAATTTAAAAAAAAAAAAACTTGCAAAAATCAATATAACATAGTTGGTATGATGGTTAATACATAGTATGCATCCAGATGAAGCAGTACAGGTCGTACAATGCCTAAACATGCTGAGTATCAAATTATCGATCTGATCTTGGGGAATATTACACCACTTATCAAGCTATGTTCTCCGAAAATCCGGTAGACATGTGGGAGGGGGTTCACGGGTTGCAATTCGTCTGCCAAGCATGTCCACACATGTTCTATTGGATTCAAGTCCGGTGAGTATGCTGGCCAGTCCATACGGGTGATATCCTCTGACTGATAGCATTCGTCTACAATGTTTGCATGGTGAGGACGGGCGTTATCATCCATAAACATAAATTCTGCGCCCTGAAAAAAACGTACATGTTGTACCAGAATGACATCCCGATAGATGTGGCCTGTCATGGTTACATTCTAAACATGCAGGTTAGTTCTGGAACCCAAAATAATTCCTCTCCAAACGAGAAATCCTGCACCACCGTTCAATGGTGTTGTAACGGGTACCTGGCCTTCTCCATATGAAAGTCCGGCTAGAATTAAACTGAAAGCTAAAATTGGACTCGTCAGAAAACATGACACAAGACCATTGTTGCGGTGTCCACAATGCATGTTCTCTACTCCAGGCAAACCTCAGGCGACAGTGAGTTGCGGTAAGTGGAACACATTTGACAGGCCTACGAGCATATAGACTAATGTCCCCTAAGCGTCTGTACACGGTCTGCCTTGAAACTGTCGTACCGGTAGCTGAAAAGAGCTGACAATACAGCTCTGATGCTGTGCTTCATCTGTTCTTTTTTTCAGCAGTAACTGCCAAATACCGGTCTTGTAACTCGGGGGTGACCTGTGCTGTAACGTCTACTCAATTTACCATCATCTTGGAACCGTTACCAAAGCCTGGAGATGACACTATGGGAGATTCCAAGTTCCTCGGACACACTTCAGCTGGGTACGTTCACATTCCAGACGGCCGATGATTATATCACGTAAAACATTATCCAAATGCTTCCTTTGTGCCATAACTATGCGGTTATTGCATTGAAAGGCTTTTAAAGCACTTGTGAACGATTTTACTTCTTTGCAATCATTCCTTGTATACACTTTCGTCATTGTGACGTACTATCGGCGCCATCTGGTGGTTTCTTGTAATTTGCATATTATTCGTCAAGATGTGTGTGATAATTCTACATGTGAAATTTTTATTTTAGAGTTAAATTTCTGAATTATCCTTAATTTATGGACATGAGTGTATTATTTGTATATTTATATATTATTATATCAATTTATTTATTTACAAGTAAAATATTAAAATATTTTTTTCAATTCATTTTCTACTATTTTTAATCATTATATAATTTTGTGAGATTTATTGTGTGAAGTTAAGTGAAGTTATTCTAGTTTTAAATATTACTCCAATTTTCAATACCCCTTTATTTCCGAACATCAAAATCATAAAATAATTTAGTACTACTTTTTTTAAATTTTCAATAAAATGTAAATGTAACGTTAACATTTTTTTATATATTACATAGTACAAAATTAATCATGTTAAAACATTATTCAATCAAAATAATTGATTAATTTGTTAATTTAAAATTTTATGACCATATATATATATATTTTAAGATTGTTGTACCTTTAATTTACTTCAATTACATATTATATTTGAATAAAGTTAAATTTAATAAGTTATGCAATTTTTAATAAGTAAATTTCAGAAATATTGAAACAAACAAATAAAAATAGGATATTTATGGTATTAGTTCTCATAACGGCAACAAGTTATGTCATCAACTGGTGACAACACATTCCTTAATTACATCCAAGCAATATTTAAGCAAACATATTACATGTACATGTTTCTTAGTATTTTAATTTAATGAGAAAAATTTTCAAAAGACAGCTTCATTTTTTTTATTTAACTAGTATTTATTTCCTAGTCTTTAAAATGCTTTAAAGATGTGCCAACGTTTTAGGAATATACCAATTACAATTCATATGACAATTGTACAGAAATAACGATTTGATAATTATCTTCTTTGAAATATGTGTTCAAAAGTTTTAGATTTTTGTTTAAATTGCTAAATTATTTCTTAAATTATTAAATTGAAACATATTTTGGAAAGTTTGTATGGAAATTTACAATTTTATTCAATTGAGATTCCAAGTACTTTTACATTATTATTTACATAATATAGGGATTATAATGCAAGCCTAATTTGCTAATAAAAATTAATGATGTCTTTTTCACAGGTGAATAATTGTTACCAAGAAAAGTTTACAAACAATGTTAATAATATTTTGATATTTATTTGATAGTTACAATCAAAGATTTTAGTATTAAATTGCACATAAATCGATAGTTAATTCCAAGGAATTATTATCAAATCTGAGTTTGTAATTTAAAGACTTCACACTATATTGCAAAACAAATGGGAGAACAATTCATGGAACAATAACATAACTGCTTACAGAACATCTGCTTCAGATTGCAACATAAATCCGATTCCTCTTAGCCGATTAACATTTCCTTCAAACAAATTGGAAAGTCATTAACATACAGTCAAACCAGCTTAATCCGAATTCGTCTTATCGGAAAATAATCATTCATTTAAATTCAAAGGATTTCCAATGTTTATTCAAAAGGAGTACTCCCTGATAAAATAAAACAGGCATTTTCAATTAAATTGGAATATTTTGGGTTTAAAAAGGAGAATAATATTAATCTGTCAATTAATGATAAAATATCTCTCATTACTTTTTTAAAATTATGTTTACATCTCTGTTATCCATTCGAAACAATTTATTCATTTTGCATTTCCCAAATATATTTTTTAAAAATATATACACACAAGCCAATGAATTAGAAACCAAAGATCGATGGTTTGTTGGACAACTTTTTGCACAGATACCTGCTTTTATTCACTTGGGCATCGAGTCTATATGTTTCTGGAGTGCATTTATCTTGAGAGAACAACATTCATTGGTTATGCAGTTTTTAGGATCTAGTAAATTAGTTTAAAGAAAAGAGTGATGTCTGATGTCACTAAATCTCATTCATTGTCTATATAGTTAAGATCTGAAATATATGGTTGATATGAAAATAGTTTAAAATCAGATTGATGTCCAGCAAAACCATTTTAAACACTTCTGAGCTTGATACATAATTACATTACTTCTATGAGTCTGTAGCCATCAGAGTAAAAACAAAATATTATAAGATGCCCTTCGTCTCCCAATTTATTTATTATCTCATGTGGCTGTTCATTTATATGCACTCTCAAGGAAAAAACCAAGACAACACTTCATTACACAGAACAGGAACCATATCATTATATTCCAGTCGAATTTTTGCAACATGGTAATAAGTCAAAACAGATTCATGGTTTTGTGGATTTCTCACCAAATTTTTGACTGTCAGCAGTGCAAAATGAATTGCCACACAATTCATTTGATCATATTACCTATTTTCAATCCTCAGATGTCACTACACTACTGCAAGCGAAATTTTGAATTTAAGGCAGAAATGGTTTTCCACAGATGTTCCGTTAAGAAGAGATCTGGTTGACATTTTTTATCCTTTAAAGCATAGTAGAATCTGTATTCTGCTGCCGAATTCATAGGACACGATACCAATTACACAATTGCTAAATTGTGCTTGAACAGCAGTTACGTATTTTAAATAAAAACTCTGGGTTATGATTCCAACTTTTAAGAAACTTTGATATGGCTGATTTTTTGATAACTCAGCTGTATTATCTACCTTTGATATCAAAATCTCTGCTAAACGAATATCAATAATAAGCTATTTTTTAAATTGCAAAATTTGTCTGTTTTTTCAATTTTAATTTATTTACCTTTAAATTGAATTTTCCAAATTATTTTTACTAGCATTCTAACTACGTCCTAGAAAAAACCATGTCATAAGAAAAATGTATTCTTCATCTCTGGCAAGGAATTAAAACAAACTCTCAAAGTTTCTTAATTCATTGGCAAGTGTATGTAAAATACAAATCTTAATGAGTAGGGAGTTAAATTGGTTTAAAGTTCTTCATTACTAAAATCTAGATAAAGTTCATTGCCTTATATTTCTAACTGATTATTTTTGCCAAAAAAGTAAAATTAGCAGTTTAATAGCTGACCTTAATTTCTACAGTTAGCAGTTTTAATTAATGCTTCTGGATGATATAGTTGTAATGCCTCAAAATATATTTTAAATTGCAGGTTTCTAGGGAATATGCCATCGTGTACAAAGAATTATACCACAACGACAAACAAATCAATCCAAATTTCTGCTTACGGTAAACATATAAGCTGCAGCCTCATATTGTACATTGTTTAATCATGATAAAAAAATAAGCCATAACAATATATGCATAAGATACGCACTGTGACTGATAACCTCATAAAGCTAACATTTGATGGCATTTGGAACTTTAAAATATGTTAACAATATATGCGTAAGATAGGAACTGTGTAACTACTGTCCACATAGAGCTAACATTTGACGGTAATTTAATCACTAAAATATAAATTTCATAGAGCTAACATTTGATAGCTACACAGTGCCAGAAAGTTGAATCACATATTATATGGGACTCGATGTTGATACGATTTTTTTAGCATGAACGCAAAATCAATTAAAAGCAATATTTTAGATTATAGAATCTTTATATAACATTGTATCTACATATAAAGTTGCTATAACACTGTTAATATGTACTTTCTTAAAATTTATTTCCACCAATTCATTAATACTGTTTTTAATCATTAGTGAAAAAAAGTTTCGTATGTAAAAATATACTACTTTCATAATTTTATAAATACTGTATTAATAATCTGAAATGTATTTTTACTGCTAACATAATATAAAATTTTAAAAACAATTTTTTCTTAAAGTTTTCATTCTTTAATTGTTTAAAAATTTGCAACATTGATTTAAATTTTTTTGTATATTATTGTAGATCAATTATTTGTAAGGAATCTTAAATTACCATAATTTGCTCAATATCTGATGAACTTTAATTAAGAGTTTATTGTGAAAATTAGAATTTGACTTAAATCTTAAAAATAATTTTTTTCAGACAAACTGATAAAATTCAGTTTATAAAAAGTCATGCTGGTATTATGATGATATTGACAAAAGAAATGCTTTCGACATAAACTTTTGTATATTTTTTGATTATTTCCAACAATCTGTGCATATGAATTAATTTTTACACATTTTATTTAATAAATGAAGACATATTATTACGACACTTATTCATTTCGTTATATACATTTATATACTAATCCTTTTCAAACTTTTATTATGAAAATAATTATTTCAGATTAAAAAATAAGAGAAAAGAATGAATTATTTATATTTTCAAAAGAATGTGTAAAATGATATGTACTTCTATGTATACCTGTAATGTATATATATATATATATATATATATATATATATATATATATATATATATATATATATATATATATATATATATATATATATATATATATATATATATATATATATATATATATATATATATATATATATATATATATATATATATATATATATATATATATATATATATATATATATATATATATATATATATATATATATATATATGTTTACGTGATTAACAGTTATACTGTTCCCCATTTGATAATAAAGCGAATTCTCATCCATGGTGCTCAAGATACTGTAAAATAGTTGCTGACAAAATAGTACATTTAACACTGTACGGATATAAGCTTAGTACACACATTTCTGATTGGAGTGTAAGAAATCCTTTTCTATTAAGAATCAGTCTAACACTACTTAAGAACGCCATTGGAAAAGTCATTAGCTTGCGATACGCCTAGTTTAATCAGAATTTGCCTTATCGGAAAATAATTGGTAATTTAAATTCGAAGACGATAATGCTTGTTCACAAGGATTATTGAATAAACGCAGGGAGGAAACATTTTAGAATAAATCGTAAAATTTGTTTCGTAATTGTTATTACTAATTCTTTACTGAATTGAGGCGAAATGAATATTTTTCTCATGTTATTTGAAAGAAGGTGCAGAATTAACCAAAAAGAAGAACGCTAAAATATAATTATTATTTTTCTTGTTATAAGCATAACATATAAAGTAGTTTTAAGATTAATTCATATAAGGGGTTTAAAATGATCATATATTTTTAATACATGATATATGTCAAAAACACAAATTTTAAAAAAATATATATTTATAACTCACTTGTTTTTTTTATTTAATATTTAAAATTATTTTCTTATGTAAAAACAAATTCGGCATTATGTAGAATTTGTCATTGGAGTGTGATGTAGAACTTTGAAAAAATTATACACCAGTTGATTTTGATATGTAAATTTTTGATATATGAATCTCACTTTTAACTGGTACTGCAGCTTAGTGAAACTGAATATATATATATATATATATTGGGTTGTTCGGAAAGTAGTTTCGTTCTTTATGAAAACGGAAAACGTATAACGAATAAATAATTTATTAAATTGTATATTGTCAATTTCAGTTCAACATCTTTTACCATCTTTCCGGTGGTAGTTTGATTCCACATTCATAAAATGGTTGGTTTATACTGGTAAAAATCTGATTGAGGTGGGTTAA
The DNA here is from genome assembly GCA_037975125.1 of Latrodectus hesperus. NCBI lineage: Eukaryota > Metazoa > Arthropoda > Arachnida > Araneae > Theridiidae > Latrodectus > Latrodectus hesperus. Next base: position 50,941,871 of record CM075852.1, on the reverse strand, counting down.
ACGAAAATACTTTCCGAACAACCCAATTATATATATATACATAGATAGATAGATAGGTAGAGATATTAGCTTTTTGTTTTGTAAAATAAATTTTTTAAACTGCATATAATAAATTATTTAGTTATAAAGTTACCAAATTTGCGTCTTAATATTAAGTAGGTGGTTTGTTGAGTGTTTCGCAAAATGTTAATATTCACTTTCACTTAATTATATATGTGAAATCTTACATACAGATGCTTCTATTAAGAAGTTTATAATGCTTAAAAACACATTTACGATTCAATAAATATAAGGCTAGCAATAATCGAATATTAAACAAATATCCCATTTGTTTTTGAGAATACACAAAAAGTGAATTAATTTGGAAGAAAGCTCTAAGCAAACTTACGCATTTTCTCTGATTTCAAAAAATATTAAGAAAGCTATTCAATGTATACAAAACTAAAAATTACTTTTCTTGCTAATACGATTTATATTGTACCTTATAGATTGTTGATTCATTCATTAAAAATGTTTCTTTTACGCACTTGTAATAAAGTATTTATTTTACATGATCTTAGAATATATTTTATAGTTGAATCCTTGAAAACGTTCAATCATGAATTTTTAAATAAACTGTATTCCAAATTATGTTTTGAAGAAATGAGATGATTTTGCGAATATAACCATAAAAACTAAACAAACTTGATACAAAAATAAATTAGAACTAAACAAATCAGAAAGATGACATTTATTTAAAAAGGGTAACATTTTCTTTAAGTCTGTTTAATTTGGCATGGATTGTTGAAACAAAGCAATTTCATAGGAGTCATTAAAATCATTTTAAAAGCAATTCAAATGATAATTTTTATTTTAATGAAACTTCAATTAAAGCTACATATTTTCCCATTTAAAACTATATATTTATTTCAATAAACATTTTCATCCATTTAAAAATATTTAAAAGATAAATATTTAAATAAAAGTTTAAAATGCTTCAAAAACATATCTGTGATAAAATGAATCATAAATTTTACTTTTATGATAGCACTGACATATAAATTCTATGAGAATAAGTGCTTAAAATTGTCACTAAAATCCTATCTCTTAAAATCATGCATAATTCAACTTGTTCATATGAAATATTAACTATCAGCTCAATAATACAAAATCACAAGACCTCTTCCAGCTATTTTATGAGCAAATACAAAATGCATTGTTGAAATTAACATGTAGCTTTGACTGCGAAAATTGCTAGGATATGATAAAACATACTACACTACTGGCCATTAAAATTGCTACACCAGGAAAGCGACACACCACACAAGTGAAATTTGCATGACAGGTAGAACTTTCTGTGATATGCAAATGATTAGATTTTCAGCGCATTCATACAAAGCAGGTGACAGTAGCGACATCTACAATGTGTATAAAACCAGAGATTTGACAGCAGTTTTCTCATACTCAATTTCCGTTTCAACGTTGTTTTCGACAAAGAAAGTTGTTGTAATGCCTCGTGTAAGAAGAAGAAATGCCTATCAGCACGTGTCTGACTTTGATCGAGGAAGGATTAAAGCCTACCGGGATTGCGGCTTATCGTACCGCAATATTGCTGCTCGCGTCGGTCGAGACCCCATGACTGTTAGCAGAATATGGAATCGATGGGTTCAGGACAATCATACGGAACGTCATGCAGGATCTCAGTGACCCCCCTCACTAACAGCAGAGAAGACAGACATCTTATCCGCATGGTCACAAGGGATCGTACAGCCACGTCACGAACCCTGAGTCGAGAAATGGAGTCATTTGCAAGGCAACAAGTTTCTGCTCGAACAGTTCGATGACGTTTGCAGCAGCATGGATTGTCTGCACGGCGACCATGGCTTCGGCTACCATTGACGCTGGGTCACAGACAGGAGCGCCTTTAATGGTGTGATCAGCGACGAACCTGGACGCGGGAATGGCCTCACGTCATCTTTACAGATGAATCTCGGTTTTGTATACAGGACCATAATGGCCGTATCCATGTTTGGAGGCATCGTGGAGAACGCGCATTGCCAGCTTACATTGGACATCGCCATACTGGCCCATCTGCTGGGGTGATGGTATGGGGTGCCATTGGATATACGTCTCGATCACCTCTTGTTCGCATTACCGGCACTTTGAACAGCAACCGTTACATTTCCGATGTGTTAAGGCCCGTGGCTCTGCCCTATCTTCGAGGCCTCCCTAATGCTTTGCTTCAACAGGATAATGCAAGACTGCATGTTGCCAATACTGTTCTGAAATTCCTTGATACAGAACAGGTTCGACTGTTACCCTGGCCAGCACGTTCTCCTGATCTGTCACCAATTGAGAACGTGTGGTCAATGGTTGCCGAGCGATTGGCACGCCATCACTCACCATCCACTATTGTCGATGAACTGTGGCATAGTGTTGAAGCTGCATGGACTGAGATCCCCGTACATGCCATACAATCTGTGTTTGACTCCATGCCTAGGCGGATAAATGCTGTTATTGCAGCCAGAGGTGGCTGCTCTGAGTACTGATTTTTCAAGATCTATACATCCTAATTTCCTGTAAATCTAATCACTTGTTCTCTCTACTATAATGTATGTGTCCAATAAATATCGTTCTGTTATTTGCATTCCTTCTTGGTATAGCAATTTTAATGGCCAGTAGTGTATTTATGTTTTGAATTTGAAAGGTAGAAGATGATTGTATGGTAAATTGTTATTAAATTATTTCATCTTTTCTACTGAAAAAGAAAAAAAAATTAAAACTTGACAAAGTACAGTTAGTAGTGTTTCCATTAATAAATACATAAAAGATATATTGAACCAAACAACAAAATAGATTTCCCACCTACTAAAGTTGTAAACTACAATTTGTTCTCAAATAAAACAGGCAGACCTCAAGAGTTGCTTCTAAATTATTTGTCTCAAATTTCAATGTTTGTTTAAGAGGTTGCAAACATTTATATATTTCAAATAATTCCTATGTATAAATTAGGTTGTGTGCATGATTTTTCTTACTCCTGCCTTGAAAATCAAATATAGTTCAATAATGGGACTTGTTAACTTTTATATAGTTGTTTACTTTTATATATTTATATAGTTTAACTATAGTTGTTTTGAATAACTATGTTGACAAAAATAATATGTTTTCTAAATACATTATTAAACATTTGCTTATTTTACAAATCTTTAATAGTCCTTTATAATTTCCATTATAGATTAATACATCAATTTCTATAGAGATTTTCAATAATAAAAATTTACGCTTGTAATTGGTGTATTAGAAACTTAGTTGTTATTTAATATATGGTTTTTGTTACAATGAAAGGATTATTTGAAGTTTAAGCACAGGAATGTTATTATTTGATATTACTTTAAGAAAATATATGACTATTTTCAATCATGGTTACATGGACTCTGATATGTATGATGTAAATATCTCAGACAATGAAAGTTTAAAAATTATAAATAAACTTAATTATCGTTTAATTTACGTTTTTAAATATTTACACATTTTTAATAATATTAAATGTAACAGTGGGCATTTAGATGAAAAAATCGAGAACCTATGAACCAGTATAATTAAGTGGAATAGCTTTATAAATAAATGTAAAAAAAAATATCAGTCACATTTGTTTCATGCTGTGTATTTTGGTTCTTAATTTCAAGCAGAGTATCACATAAGATTCTTCACTGTCGGTATAAAGCTCTCAAAACTAAGTTGATCATCATTTTCTTTATAAGTAAGATAACACAAATGATAATTAAATATAATATTTCGTATGGAATGATTTGATTACTTTGATTCCTATATGTTACGAAGTTTGATTTAATTATGGCTTACAGCTTAAAAAGAGTTCTGAACCACTGTGCACGTTAAAGGATCAGGTAGTGATTGAACTTTTGATTTATTGAATTATAGGTCAGAATGCTAACTAATCAAAATAGGTTTAACATTGCTGACTGAATGGTATTGAGAAAATTTACAACGGATGGATTGTTTGACATTCCCTACACAAGAGTCATTTGTTACTTATAAGATATGCATATAAATAGCTCCACTATAATTTAAGCAATCACAAAAAGAACAAAGTAATGTTTGTCAGTTATTTCGGTGCTGAAATATTGCATGGAGAATACACTATTTAATTGAATTTTAAGCAATTGATTATTTACTAGCTTTTGAATTTTTTCTCTCGTAATGAACTTTAGTTTTAATTAAATTCTACTCATCATGCAGTAACATATTTATTGAATTAATCTTTAAAATATAATTTTAGGGATTCTACTTATCAGAAAAATACAAATTTGTGAGGGAAAATATTTATAAGCAAATTAAAATAGTCTAAAACTCTCTATTTAATTACTTTATTTATGTATTTCCTTATCAAATATAGCCTGAAAACCAATAATAAAAGAGTTAAAAATATTATATTTTCATAAAACATAAACATAAAAACTTAATTCTATGATACATATGTATCATATAGAATTATTTTCTTTGTATTTATGCTTTATGGATAATATTCTAAAATAAGAATATGTCAAATAATAATTACGCATTAATTTCTTATTTGTATGAAAACAATGTGCAAATGAATTTTAAATATTAGAAATGCACGCTTTACTACTAGATATGTCTATTTTTTATATCAATGTATTATTATTATATATATTGTTATTAAAGGCGAAATATTAACATATCTTTTTATTGACATTTGTATCAATCTTTTTATAAATTTCACTCCCATTATTTATAGAATGGTGTTGCACAAGTGTTATTATATTCTAAATTAGAAATTCTTTTAATCAAACTTATGAAACAATTGACTTATTATCATAAATACATCGAAAATGCTTCAAATATTATGTATTACAACATACAAAATCTGTAGAAGAAATTATTAATGGCAAAAATTTATTGAATTTTTTACTTAAAATTCATTCATCCATTTCAAATGTTTTGAATTAGTACAGATTCAAATACTGTTGATATTTTAGATTTGTTTTTTACTACATATGAAATTTAAATATATCAAAGTTGACAAATTATATCCTAATATTCCAGTAGCCATAAGAAACTTCAAAATAAATGAACAAAGCTATTTAAGTTTTAGCATTGTTGCTCTTACATTTGTAGTAACAACATATAACTGATGCTTACATGATCTTATTTCATAAATATTTTCTAATATTTTAATTTTAGCCAGTGAAAACTCTCCAAAAGATATTTGCATTCCATTTTTATCTAGCATTTAATTAATTTTTCATAAAGCCTTTTAAACTCACTTAATCAGCAAAAATAATTGTTGTCGGTGCTATTAATAAGCTTTAATGCTTTACGGATGCATACTTATAACAAAAATATCTTTATATCTAATTGAAGAAAGTGTTTTGTTAAAAAATTATTTATTAAATAAAAATTATATAAAAAAAATAAGGGTATATCTGATACTGTAAATTTTATCAAATGCATATTCAATACATTCTAAAGTTTTGCTTAAATAAAAAGTCATGTTTGAAAGAGGAATTCATAACTATATTGTATACAAAAAATCTAATATTGAATTTTATTTTGCAATTTATTAACTTATTTTAAGACAAATGCACAAATAAAATATTTCACTAATTATTCATTAATAATTGATTAGTTAAAATTGCACTGTTAAAATATTAATCATAATAATCTCATTCATTTTAAATTAGTCCAAGAACCCCAAACCCTTATGATTAGAGACAAAAATGAAGTGATAACCTTTAATTATGGTTGTATCATTTTAAAGTTTTATCGCAATGATTCTTTATTCTAGTTTCTTCACCAATTATAAAGTTATAAAATTTATCAACAGTATTTATATATTTCATTGTTTTCATTAATAATTTAGTTACTAAGAAAAAATTATTTCCTATATTGAAGCCGATTTGTATAGTTTATTTTTGAAAAGTATTTTTCCTTTACTGAATTAAAAGTAAATCTGTAATTATGATCCTAAGCATAACTTATGATATATAATTTAATTTTTTTAAAGTTGAATATTTGTTCTAGAAAGTGTTATTTTTCACAATTTATTATAAATTATTTATTTATATAAATCTGTCTCACAATACGAAGTTTATTTTTCTTATTCCCTTATACTTATTCACTCATATTATAGCAACAATGCATTTTCATGATAATTCGTTACAGATGTTTACTTTTCCTGAATAATTTAATTCAAGTATGAGTTTAAAATTAAATAAGATTAATAACTTATGGATTCTGCTTTAGAAGTATTTATTTCTTATATATTATTTTGTTACCAATATTTATATAATTTAGTTAGTTTTTCAATAGTTGAAATAGTTTATGTTTAACAGGTGATGTTATAATTTCTCCAGAACTTGGATACAACTCCTATTTTTCAAATTCTGCTTTAGTAAAATTTATGAACATACATAATTTTAAGTAGTATTGAATTCATGAAGTTCCTCAGATCTTTCAAAATTATTAAGACTGAAAATATAAATTCGCATTCTGAATATTTCGAAAATAAATGCCTCATATAAAACAAATCAATAAATATATTTAAAATTCTTAAAATAAAAATAAAATTTTAAGATTTTTAGTTGAGCTAAAATATTTAGTATCCAAATAAATGATGAAACAAAAATTTAAATTATAATAATGTGTAAGTACAAAAACTATAATTGTATAAAAAAATCTTTATTATCCTGGATTAGGATAATTTCTTCTTCTAAAAGGATGCATTTATATATACTTCAGCATATATCAATTAAATTTTTGTTCCTTTAACTATGTTAAAAAGTTCAACTGTGGTCATTGTTTATAAAGTATTTGTTAATAAATATTAAAAAAACATTTCAATTTCATCATAAAATATGATCGTAGGCGCAATATTTTTGGAAAATATTATACTTTGTACTATCCAATAAACGTGAAATAATTTTTTTTTTGCTGTATTAAATATAAATGAAATCACCTAAATTCAAAGAAAATTTTCTTAAAATAAAAATAATGCCCTTTAAACACACACAAATGTTGTATCAAATTCTGTTATCTAAACTGAATGTGATAGTAATTGTTATATTATTAATCCGATAAGTAAGAGAAGGTGTCGCGTGTATTGAAATGTCATATATGAATGCCTCTGCATCAAACGGATTAACATATTCAGCGTCAGGTTTCAGAGATGCTTCTCAGAGATATTTGATTATCGGCTTATCAGCGGCGTTTGATTGGTTCTGACAACGAAGCCTGAGGAATCGATTGGATTGGCTCGATGACAAAAGGATTCCAGAAGATTTCTGAAATTTATTGTGTGACCTTTCCGGAGATGGGAACATTTATAGGAATTTCTTTGGAAGAAAAAATACTTGGACTATATCATCCGATAGATATTTAAGGCTTTCGGAATATTTCTCTTTTTAAATTATTTGAGTCCGATTGATAATGTGCCACTTTTGTTTAAATATTTTTCTTCATATAGATATGAGAGTAAATGACAAATGATTTCAACATCAGAAATTTTCTTACTGAAAGAATGATTTTTTCATTTTAAAATGAAAATGACAAAGAAATGCTACGCGCTTTTATACAACAATCTGTTCGATCGAAACTTGAAATAGTTATACAGAGATTAAATATTACACATGAATGCTGAATATTAAAAAGTAAAAAAAAAAAGGCTATATCTTTTGATATTCTCAGAGATGTGAAACTGTATAAATTGAGAACATTTTAAATACTCTAGTAATATTTACTACGTAATTTATTAATATTTTCTTAAAATGTATTGGATAAAATTTTAAAAATAAAAGTTAGAAATACAGAATAAAATTAATCTTATCCATTTTTATTTGGATTATACTAGATAATCGTTCTGTTAAAATAAAGAGTTAATTCTAATTTTTTAATCATAGAATTTGTCACTATAAACGTTAAAAGTTAACTGTGACTGTTGCTCAATTAGAATTTAATGCTATAGGAAATTCAGGCATGTAATATTTGTGACATAGCCGACCGATGGCTGAGTAGTTAGCGCTCCTGAGCTGTGGGTCCCGAGTTCGAATCCCAGATCGGGCATGGATGTCTCTTTCTCTGTTCTCTCTGTCCTTTCTTTTGTGATGAGGTATGAATGTGGCCCACCCTATAAACGAGTTTGCGGTGGTATGGCACGGGCAACGCTGCTCGCATCAGTGACTTGGTTCGCAGGTACCCCCAGGGTAACGACAAATGAGTCTCAGTTTCTGGTCTTGTTGTGGCATAGGGCTCGTCATCCAAGTACCCGTCACTGGAAAAAAATATTTGTGACACAAATTTCCTAAATCCAATGAAAAATCCAAGAATAAACTGTATATCATCCAAATTAATTCCAATGTAAAAAGTAGCTTAAATATATTTTCTCTGTGATTGGAAAATGAACAAAATTATTTCATTTCTTACTCACTATAATCAACATATATTAAACTCTGTAACTTTATTAAAATTTTCCCAGAATTCCTAATTATAAGTTAAGAACTTTTACTGAGAAGATTGTTATATGATTTAACTCGTTTTAAGAGAATACAGAGCACATGTTTTGAAATATGTTTAAAAATTTTAAAAGTACGCTTAGCGTGTGTCTTCTGTTTATATGTTCACTAAATATTTTCTTATTTTCTTGTATAATAGTTATTCTTTGTATATGTATTAGAGCTATTTTTGTATTACAGTTAATTTATTGCATATATTATTATTCTTTAATGCTTAGTTATTAACTTTATTTATGGGAAAGAAATTACATATTTTACTTATGATTTTATTATCACATTAAATCAAATTTTTGCTTTTTTCTAGCTATTTCAAAATATAGCTAACTTAACTTACAAACATCCTATTTTCATAAGAAAAATTGCTAATTAATAAAAAATTTCATGATTGTCAGCCTAATGTGAAATCATCAGTGTTTAGTTCAGAAGCATGCTTGATACTTAGTTTATCGACCCACTAAAGGGATGAAAGGCTCAGATTCTTCAATTAAGTTGCCGAAAAATATGAGATGTTCATAATATTTATAACTGTCTTATTAAATACTTCATAAAATAGTAACCCCGAGGAGCGAAAAAATGAACCTGTCAGGCATACGATTTTCAAAAGCATTATAAATACCAAACTATTTTACGTACACAAATTTAAAACATATGCAATCTTGTAAGCTTGTTGTATACATGTCTTCGGGTATAAAATATTTGACGCAGAGGAAACATCTGTAAAACTTCCGTGTTTTCACTTGGAAATGCATCTTTTTAAAATAGTTGTGTCTCCTTTCGAGTAATCGGAAAATTAAATTTAATAAAAACTACGTATTTTATATTGACTGGAAGGTTTCGCATTCTGAGGTGAGACACTTTCTTTCCCGAATCAATCGTAGCGAAGTAAAATTAGGTGAAGAACATATACGTAATGTATTTATTTACTGTAGTGAACTTCTTAATCAATAAATTTCTATTTATTCTGCATTTTAATTTTTGTCATCAACATATATGTCTCTAAAATCTGTATAGAAAGTTAATTTAATAAGTTAATTCAATTAAACCAATGACAAGGGTTATCTGTAATGAAATGATTAATGAAAAATATGAGTGGCCAATATGACTAATGTTTTATATAATAAATGAGTATTTACAACAAAAGAAACACCATAGAAATTAGAAACAATAATAATACATCAGTTTCTGAATACTCTAGCATATTTAATATCAACTATATGATATTTTTGTAATTTTATATTTCATTCAACAGAAACAATATCAACTCTGTATTTGAGGTTAGATATATCCATGTGGTTTTAAGGAAAAGGAACGAACACACGCAGCTGTTTCGAGAGATAACAAAATTTCTTAGAACATTTGTTTCCAACATCAACTTAAATCAGGTCTGTTTAGAATTATTCTAACATTTATTACTAACGAATTGGAAAATTGCTAGTAAACAATCCACCTAGTTTAACAGGAATTCGTTTTAAAGGAAAATAATTGCTAATTTAAATTCCGGTGACTTACATTGTTTATTCAGAAGGAATATTGGATGAGACTCCAGAAATAGAATTTTCAAGTGAATTACAAAATTTATTTCGTGGCTGGAATTTCTAATTTGCTTTTGAATTGATCTATAGTATTAACATTTCTCTCAATGAACTTAAAAACAGTTTAATTGCCATTTTTTATCGAGAAAAGGAAAGATAATTAATTAATGGTTGTATTTCTTAGCATATACTCTACAATATAAATAAGTGAATAATTCTATGTAAGTAAGTGACTATTAATTAGTTATAAATGGCTGAAGTTTATTATGCATCGATTTGATATTAAAACTTAATTCATTAAGAAAGCCTAATTATTTTATGAAATCAATTTTCGTTGCATTGGTAGTAACTGTTACATTAATAATATTTTGATGGAGACAATTTTTTTTCGTCTATTAAATAAAAGAATTTTAAACCACACTAAAATGTTTCGCTTCTGGGAAAAATTCATCTCCAACGATATTATAATCTGTTAAGATTTTTACCAAAAACAATCGCTTAGAATAAAATAGTTCAAAATAATCGATAGTATTTATCCGTTTATTTTTATATATTACAAAAGACGCATATTTCTTTTTAGTAAATACATTATGAAATAAAATTTAATCACTTCAGATAACTTATTATTTTAAGAATTCCCATAGTGTGTGCATTTAAAACTTTGATGATGCATGAATTAAAAAAATGCTAACAGTATTTTGAGACTTTAGAAAATTGTTATTTTTATGAGTTTTCTATGCAATTACGTATTATAATTATATTGCAAGCTGCAAACTGCTAGAAACCTGAGAGGGTATAGATGAAAAAATCTATTCGTTAAAAAATAACGAAGTTAAAAAATATTGGCAACACTCGTCTAAAACGGTGTTAAAATAAAATTCCCACCTGTACATTTGTTTATTATATTAATTCTAGTTGTATTAATTCAAGCAATTAAATTTATATCAATTAATTACAATAATTCACAAATGATTAAATATTAAAACTTAATTATTATTTTTTATTATAATTTTTAAGAAATAAATGTGTTTTTATGCTTATATAATATCTTCCGACATGTTACCGATTTATTATTTTATTTTAAAAAGTGATGATTGACATCTAGTTACTGTGTAAATTCTATATGCGATATTTCAGCTGTCATTTTATAAGACCTTAAGGCTTAATTCAAGTGGAAGAATAGAAACACTTTTCCTCAGGTAATAAATGTTGACTGCTTTACGAGTTTTGTCAAGCACACGAAGTGAATGGATCGTAAAAATAACGTAAAAAGTTTGAAATTTTTACTTTTCAGTTTGTTGTAGGTGTTGCGGAAATAAAAAACTATTATTTGTTCGTTTTCCTTTTCATTTTTTTAAAGGTAAATCAAAAGAAAAATGGCGCAAAAAACGTTTATAATATTTTGTTAGTTTCTATTTTCACTTTTAATCTCGAAGTTTTAGATAAAATTTAGTGTTTACACTGATAGTGGAAAAAGTAAAGTGTTTCGAAATACGTTTTTCTATGTATATAATACAATTTCAATATCAAAACATATTTATAACACAGTTCATGTTTTATGATATACACACACTATATATATGTATATACATATATATATATATATATATATATATATATATATATATATATATATATATATATATATATATATATATATATATATACCGGGTGATCCAAAGTCAGGACGAACTTTAAAAATGAATAATTCGAAAACGAATCACGATACAAAGATGCGGTTTGCACCAAACGAATGGAAAATAAACCGGGTTTTGTGTGGCAATGAAAAAAAATAGTTCTGTTGGCGACCAACAGATGGCGCTATAGTGTTTTATTGCAACAAGAGATGATTTACAAATGAAACAATGATTAATGAAGTCAGATTAATTACAGTTAATTAGTACTTACTACAGTAAATGTTCAATGTGATGTCCATCATTCAGAAGTAAAGCTGTGATACGATTCACCACACCATTCACAGCATTTAGTAGCATTTCTTGCGTTATGGCAGGCACATTTTGGCGGAGGGCATCTTTCAGTGCCGCTAGTGATGCCGGTTGGTCGCTGTACACTTTTGACTTCAAGAAGCCCCACAGCCAAAAGTCACAGGGTGTGAGATCGGGAGATCTTGGAGGCCATGCGTGATTAAAGTAGCGACTGATAATACGATCCTCCCCAAATGTTGAGCGTAGCAGGCGTTGCACAGGCAGAGCAATATGAGGTGGTGCTCCATCTTGCATAAAGGTGACTGTTTGGAGTGCCTGTCGGGCTTGCAGTTCAGGAATAATGCTGTTCTGTAACAGTGCTAGATATCGCTTACCGGTGACAGAAACTGTTTGGAAACCTGTCTGTGTGACTTCCTCGAAAAAAATGGACCAATTATGAAATCAGCAGTGAAGCCACACCAGACTGTCACTTTAGGCTGTTGCATGGGTACCTCAACAAATGCATGTGGATTTTCTGTGGTCCACACACGACAATTGTGGTTGTTAACAGCGCCAGAGAGTGTGAAATGTGCTTCATCTGTCCAAAGCACAGTGTGAAGCCAGTCGTGCTGCTCTTCCATCTTATTGAAGACCAAATTCGCAAAATGTCGGCGAGAGTCGAAGTCAGGAGGTTTCAGTTCTTGGTTATGTTGCAACTTGTAGGGATACCGTTGCAAAGTTACTCGCAGCGCTCTTCAGACACTTCCATACGACACTCCTGTCTGCCTCGAAACTTCTCAAGCACTGCACTCCCCATGTGCAGCAACCGCCGACATGGCTTGCACCGTCTGCTTCACTGTCGTGGCAACAGCAGCTGCAGTTGAGGGACATCCACTTCTTTTACGTGACGCCAAAGAACCTGTAGCTTCAAATTTTTTCACAATTTTGTTCAATGCAGAAGACGTTATTGGTCCTTTACTATCTCGCATACCCTTCATGTAGCGATATGCTCGCAATGGCACTTTCCGAATTCTTATAAAACAGTTTAACTAAGAGGGCTTTCTCAACTATGGACAGCATTTTGATGCATACCAGCTTCGACTACCATTACCTGCAGTAGTTGCTTCTTTTTATATCGTTTGTTGCATTGCATAATCCTACATCAGAAACTCCGACAGCGCCATCTGTTGGTCGCCAACAGAACTATTTTTTTCATTGCCACACAAAACCCGGTTTCTTTTCTATCCGTTTGGTGCAAACCGCATCTTTGTATCGTGATTCATTTTCGAATTATTCATTTTTAAAGTTCGTCCTGACTTTTGGATCACCCTGTATATATATATATATATATATATATATATATATATGTGTGTGTGTGTGTGTGTGTGTGTGTGTGTGTGTGTGTGTGTGTGTGTGTGTGTGTGTGTGTGTGTGTGTGTGTGTGTGTGTGTGTGTGTGTGTGTGTGTGTGTGTGTGTGTGTGTGTGTGTGTGTGTGTGTGTGTGTGTGTTATGCATTTACAGTATCATCTATTGGTAAAATTTAAAACAATTTTTTTCTTATGGCATATGCTTTTCCCCATCTTCAATAATATTTAATTTAAATTTGATGCCTTTCTGATCGGTGGTTTCTTTAAGTGATTTGAAAAAAAAAACTTCAATTATAATTATTCTATATACATAATCATACATATGTGTATATGTGTGAATTTCTATACAGGGTAATTTAAATAATGTTTTTGTTCTAAAACGCTATATAAAAATTTGAAACCAGAAAGATGTCAATTTTTTATTGAATATTATTGAAAAAGAGGGAAAGCGTATGGCAGCAGAAAAATTAGTTTCAAATTTTAGCAATAAATGATGTTACAAATATCAGAAAAAAAATAAAAACTCCGGATAATCGCGTTTCTTTATTTCATATCTCATTGTATGCATAACTGTCTTAGTCAAGGATCACGTGTTACTTTAAAAGCTTTTTCAAAAAAATGGTGACTGTGTGACACTACTTCTGTAAAAACTAAGGACACTGAAGTTTATGAAAGAAGGGATGAATCTAACAGAAATTATTCATAAATGCAAAAAAAAAAAAAAAAAAAAACAACATTATAGTTTTTTTTTAGTTTCTTTTTAGTGTGCAATTTATTAGAGAAAGAAAAAATTCTGTATTACTGCCCACATAAATTTAATATGTTAGAATTACTTCCTACTCACTTGCCAATAACCTGCCAGACTTTTACTTCAGAGTTTTTTGCGTGGAAAGAAAAAAAGAATAGCCATGGACAATTTTGTCGACAGATGAAACTTATTTTTATCTGAAAGGATATGGCAATGTACAAAATAGTCAAATATCGGTAAAGAAAACAAATCCGCAAATCAACCCCAGTATCACTTCACTCTATAACTTCATGGAATATTTCGGGTTTACTGTTTCATTTATCATAAGGCCATATTTTTTGAGGAAGAGGATCACATTTCCGTACTATAACAGACTCTGTCACTGGCTATGTGACTTTTGTGCAATCTCATCATTTTAATTTTTCAACAGCATAGATGTGGTAATATTTTATGCAAGATTGAGTTGCTCCGCACATTAAAAATTTTGTGAAGCAGTTAACTATTTGAGAAATGCTAAAATTATCAGCCATCATTCCTTACAACTTGGCTGTGTCTATTAGTTGATCCCAATTCGTTTGACTTGGTTATTTCAAAGAAATAATCAGATATTCAGTTGTAAACTTAAATTTATTGTAAGCATTCTTTGCGTAAAACATTTTGAATTTGACTCCGAAAAGACACTTCGATCAGTTGTAGAACATATTGTTCCCTCTTTCAACTTCTTGCAACAAAAGTAACAGAAGATGAGCTGTGTATTGAACACATTTTGAACTAGTTCCATGAAATATAGAAATCGATTTTATTTACATTTTTATGGGTATTTTTGGCCTCAAGTCAGTTAGAAAACGATATAATTAATGCTTTTAATGTGATTTTTGGCCTCAGGAACTTTAAAATTTTATTTTTTCCGTTCAATGTGATATAACTTTACAGTGTTGGATAGGCTTACATTATTGATCTTTACAATAGTACATAACTAATATTACACACGTACAGTCATGCATTTTGAAGAGTAGAGACGGCTTAACGCGTAAATTTTACCTAGTCATTGTTTCATAGCTTAGCTGTCATTTGTAATCATTTACGAATTTTAGCAATAGAACGTGCTATAGGTATAAATTATTATAATCTATTAATAAAAGAACATTTCTAAAAATGTCCTTATAAAATGAACTTATATTTTGGCTTCACAATTATTTAGTAAATTATATTCATGAAGATACGCTTATTAATATAATTTACATAAATAATTGGCGAGTTCTTGTTTACACTAGTATGATGAGGTCATTTTGTTTGCATTAAAATTATATGCAAATAAAAGAATCGAATTTTATGTGAAAAAGTATTTAAGTTATTAATATTTAGTAAATAATACTAAATATTAATACCGTAAATATTACAAGGATTAATAATTTTGTAAATCTTCATGAAGAAAGTTGGTAATGGCATCTGAATATTTGACAGTTGTGTTTGGTTACAGTCTCAGTTATTGGTCCTACTGAAATGGTTCATGTAGATTCCTCATTTAATAGCCTTATTTGATAGCTCTGATTTAATATTCTTCCGGTGATAATTTTCGTAAGCTCAGATGTAAAATTATATGATGTGTGGACATTAAAACTTAATGGTTGCTTAAAATTTCATTGGAATATTTCCTAACATGTTTAGTGCTAAGTTGAAGGAAATTACGAAGCATGAAATAAATTAGAGATAAAATTATCGAAACATTTATAAGGAAAGATTTAAATTTTTTTTTTACTATAATTGAGTTACAAACGGGCAAAATAAAATAAAAGTCAAATAAGTTTTTTGAGATCTTGCTAAACAATTCTGTCACTTTTGATACTCTTTCAGTTTTAAAATAAAACAATTTAGTTCATTTATAGAATTTGCAGATTTCTCAGTCTTCTATTTTTTATTTCTATGTCCAAATGTATTTTATATCCCCAAAGAAGCATGACATGCTTAAAGTCAACTATGAATGTAATTTATGGACAATTTTATTTTCCGGAACATCATTTTTATGATGTTATTTTCAGTTTTCGTGGCCACTTTTCATTTATTTTACATACTCTTTGATTTATTTCCTGCTGCACATTTCTGTTCAGAGTATCTATTAAGCATAACCAATTAATTTTTAGACTTAAACTACTAAAATATAGTCAAATCGATAACTTAACTGGAAAATTTCAGTACAGATTTCCATATCAGTCTGTGACAAAGGTAATAGAACATAAAAAAATCTTAACGACGGCGGTTTAGTTTAGCAAAGTATTGAACACGTTGACTTACGAACAAGAAAACATACTTTTCTTCACAAGATATTGTTATCTTTTCAAGCCTGTAACATAATTTATTACGATATTTTTACAGATTTATTTAATTTTAATTTTTGATAAAGTTCTTAGAAAAATTTCTGCTGAATTTTCATTTGTACTATTTTATCCACTTTGACTACCAACTGTGATGAGGTAGATAGTAAAAATGAAAACAAAAGTACACAAAATCATAGAAAGAAAGCAAAATTTCCTAATTATCTGGCATTTTAAATGATTTATAGATTTTTGTAACATTTATATGATTCATTACTTCGCCACTACTCATTGATCAATGTCATATTTCCATTACTTCTTCTAAAAATATCGAAAAGTGTTATAGTTTATTTCTTATAATTAGAAGTAACAACATGAAAAAACTTTTCATTATATTATTTAAGCTAAGAAAATATATTGTTTTAAAGTTTTGTTTAAACTTTTTCCACATTTATATAGTTTTTGTCATAATCGCAAATCAATGAATTACAGTTTTGAATTTATCTCGATCTGAAGTTAATTATTAATCTTAAAAAGGACACAAATAATTCTTAAAAGAGAACCATTTTAACCTTTATAACAGCAACTATGAACCAATATAACATAAAGATAAAAAGGCAATAAACTGTCTTATGTTGGAAACAACCAAATTAAAGTTTGACTCTGAATATCTATTTTTCACGTTTCAAATTTATAATTTCGGAAGTATCAATAATTACCATATTAAAAAATCATTTCAAATAAAGAAATCGTTAAAATATTATTTAACTTTAATAATTTTGAAAAAAGAGAGTTAAGCAGCTGTAATTAGAAACATAAAAGGCAACGTCAAACATAATATAATTGTAATTATACTTGTGTGTGCGTATAATTTTAACATATATTATACTAATCTGTATTTTCCATCTATCATTTGTTAACGAATTTTCTTATTTATAATTCTTTTTAAAGTTGAAATCAGATTTGGTAATTATATTTTTAATAAATGAAATTGAAAGTAAATAAAGAGGTTTCTTAATCAAAATACTGTCATTCATATGTAAATTCTTAAAATTAAGTTCAAACATAAAAGTTAAATTTTTACAAAATTATAAATCCTTTCGAAAATATATTATAATGCCACAAAACCAGAAAAATACTATACATCTCACTGAAAAGGAATTGCATTCGTATATTATTTATTCACCTTTAGTATAAAATATATTATTCTTCCTTTATCTTTTGATCTCTTTTCAATTAAATAGAATGTTGTTTTAAAACAAAAAAAAATTCTAATTTTTTCCAAATTAAGCAATTGAAAGCGAATACTTTTACCTTATTATAAAATTTCTTTGCCAATGGAAAAAGTCATTCTCAAATGATAATTAAAATGATGGAAAGTTATTTCTAAGAAATTTGCTGTGTTATTATTTTTAATATACAGAAAAATAGGCTTAAGTAGGAAATATTTATTCAAGTTTAAAATTTCTGTTACTGTGGATAATGCTATACTTCAATTGTTCAAATCTAAATTGGATTATTAAAAAGCAGACATTTATTACTATAGCTATATTTTCTAAGAAAATTATCAATATTTTTAACATGCTTTTATATTTGTCTCGCTATAAACAATTCTAATAATTTTATTTTTCTTGTTTTTGTATTACCAAATTTATCTTTATGATGTAATTGTGGATAAAACTTATTACTCTGTCATTATAATATTCTTCGAGTATTATATGTCAAGATGATTTTCATCGTCCTAGACAGTGACATAGTAGAATTTAATGATTTTAAAAATTAAACGAGGTAATGTATCAAAGTGGAGTACGGATTGTAGAGAAGCAGCTATTTAGTACAAAACGACACTTTACGAATAAAAATACGATGAAAACTATGTACACGACAAACATTTTTTTCAACAAAATTACCAGAACTGTTGTCACACAAGTTGTCAGAAAAAAGATCATTTATATTGAGCAAAATACTCTAAAAGGGTTTGTCATTCACATATGATAGTAACGCAAACTAGCATAAGTTATTTATTAATGGTAGTTTGCAAGCACAGCTGATATGAGAAACATCGTGTACAGTCTCATTCTGAATCATTTGTACCTATATATTCCTCATTATTTTAAATTTCATTTCAAATCTTACATGGTCATGCAAGAATATACCAGTGACTGCATTTACATGCTTATTGTGGGTTTCGTATAACAGATCATTTTACATAGAAATGATTAATTCCTGATTTCATTCTTTACACACAAAAGTGGGTAAATAATCCCATTGAAAAGAGTAATTGCATTTCTATATACGTAGTTATTCACCTTTAGTATAAAATATAAATATTTTTCCTTTATTTTATAGTCTCTTTTCTCAATTAAGTAAGTAGAATATAAAATGTTGTTATAAGACATCATATATATATATTACGAAAATTATAAACATAAGGTATTTAAATAAAAAATCATAAGTAATCACAATTACAATACCACTCTTATTCCGAATTATATGCATATGTTAACCTTTATTTTAACTTTCCTTTTTGATGTGGCATTTCATAGTTGTAAGCATGTAGAATTAGGGATAAAATATTTCAAGCTTATAATTCTAATAACAGGTTAGCTACGTTAATATTCCTACGTTTTGTTCCAATTTTGAGCAACACAGACATCAAAATGAACGTGTTAATCTTGCTAATTATAAGTAACAGAGCTATCGTGACCACGTTTCCTACAAATTAGAGTAACGAGTCTGTCTAGAAATTTATGTATGTTGATTATCCTCAGCATAGTAAGCTTAGAAATGAAGTTAAGCATCAATTACATTTATTTTAAAACTTCACAACCCATTTAAACTTGTTAAAGTAATTTTAATTTAAAATTAAATCGTTAGATTTTAATTTACATTTTTTCTCTATATTTTAAGAAATTATACATACATGTATGTCAGATTAAATTAAATTAGTTTCACGCTTTTTGAATTGATTATGATAAATTTCCAACGTTTTCTCTTATACAAATATCACAAAATGTTATAGAATATTTTGATAGTAAGTAATCACATGATTTCATTTTTTTGAAGTAGGAAACTTCAGTCCTATATATTTTATTCAAAATTTGCAAGAATGCTGTTATATAATTGGCAAAACAAAAAGATTCAATTACTTATCCATGTATATAATACTGAATAATATAACCAAAGAATTCCCTGTTATTTTAATGATTATCTTATTTTCTCATCTTATTCGTGTTCAACCTTTTTTGTGTTTTTGTTTTGCATCAGAGAAGTATTTTCTTATAACAACACACAGTACATGTAATTCTTCACTTCTACATGTGTATATATAAATTATAGGTGGTTATCAAAATAATGGAAACACTATTGGTTTATAAAAAGTCCTTAATTTGTATGGTGTAAAACTATTTTTGATATTTTTGGCACACACATGTATTGTAAAATATATGTGTCAAGGAATAGATTCATACAGATTTTCAATTGTGCTTACAGGATTACAAGAATTGCACCATCATTCTTGAAGATATTGTAAAAATTCTGAAAGAAATAGCAGTAAAAATATAGAGTCCATATTGATGTTCTAAAATGCAATCAATTATATTGAGGTCTGGTAACTACAGTCCAAGAGAAAAGTTTAACTCCATCCTCGTGTTCATCGAACTATATTTGGACTGGTCCCGCTGCATTGATAGTGCATTATCAACCTGGAAAATTGCATCTGATACAGAAAACAAAATTTAAATCACATGGGATGAACCTGATCTGATGAAATTTTTCGTTATTTCTTCCCAGTGAATCTAACTTTCAGGGTTACGTTTAGAACATAAATAAACCGTCACATGGTTTTCCATATCATGACAGATACACAACAATAGTTAACAGTATGAAGAAGACAATAATAGTCATAAGTTTATGCAGGGGTCTTCCAAACGAGCATTCGGCCTTTGCACGGGTGTAAAAAATGCTTCTTCAGATCATATGAAACTTTCTTCCCCGCGTTAATCGACCATGTTTTGTGAATGAAATCCTTTTAGATTACGTTTAGCATTAGCATCTGTATCAAGATTAATGGGAAATTGATGCTGATGATGAGGGATTGATTCTTTGTCTTAATGTTCTGCTTATAAAGATTCCTTCTAATTGTAACCAGTAATGCTAGAGAATCTGGATGCTGATTGAGCTCTGTGGTCACGTTCACCACAGTTGTTCGCTTTTAGACATTGCAATACTTTTCAATACCCATTGGTCCCTTTCACTCATCTTCTCTTGCCACGTAGTGTATATGTTATTATGATTTTAGACACTGTTCCTCTAACAATGTCTAAAAATATACAATTGAAATTACTTATGATTTAAGGAACTATACAAATAGAAATGCATAAAAGTAGAGAAATTTCGATTATACTTGCATCAGCTAGACAGCCTCACATAGTTTTAATATTAAGGGTATAAATCTCCTTTACATTTGCCAAGAAATCAATCACTTCATTTCCACTAAGACCATCGTGTGAAGGGATTCATTGTAGATTTACCTTATGGCAAGATGAGAGCTATTGCGGCAAGTCTAGAACAGAGACCGAAATTATATCACCAATACGAGACCCGTCTTGGAGGTGTTCGATAGAACTTCCAAATATCCTTATAGTTTGTGAAGAAATCAACAACTTAAGGGTGCTGATTATGCACTGTTATTGAATACGTTCTTAAGGACCCTATTCAATTGCTATTAGTTTTGAACGGAAAAAAGAACAGATGTCTGAATTACTAGTCTTAATGGTAAAGTTAGTAGAAGGCGTTATAAAAAAGATACCACTATATATATACACCGAAATTCCTGTGTTCACTTTTGCTGCCATATGTGTAAATTTGGAGGGCATTAGATGAAATGTCCATGAGATTTTTCAGAGGAATTTGCTAAAAGTAATCCGGTAAGTCCATTTTTTTGTTTGAAAACGAAGATAATTTTTTGTTGAAAATAGGTCCAGAAAGATATCCCAAAGAATTGATAGTAAATTTTAGCTATTGGCTCTCAGTACTTGTATCAATGAAACCCATAAAATATGCTATAGAAAAAGGCTGTTTCGTTTTAATCTATGATTTGAGATACGATCATTAAGAATTATAGAAGTACGATTTTTAAAACAATAACTGTAGAGTTTGATGAAATACTTTGAAAATTTAGCTTTGTGTTTCAAAGGCAGGGGTCATATATCACATTTGAAAAGATCTATCTCTGTTTTGCAGCTATTTCGTAGGTCAGCAATCAGGCAAACTGCACTTAATTGCACACACTCAGTTTTTGACAAATTGGTGGTAGAAGCACAAAAGTAAATTTCTGCTCCATAGTCCAAAACGGATCTTATCAAAGAGGTATAGGTTGATTTCAGAGTAAAAGACTTTGTTCCCCAGTCAGTATATTAATAATAAATTTGAGAATGTTTAATCTTTTTCTTCCTTTCAGTACAAGGTTTTCAATGAGCTCGTTACATAGCTATTCTGAGTAAAGTGAGTATCCCAAATAATTAGAGTGTTTGGTGAAAGGTAACCATTGACCCATCATTGGATATCCAGATGGTATTGTAAAGTTTTCAATTCGTTGTGAAAAAACTAAAATAAAGTTTTAAAAAGTTTTATTGTAGTTTATTTTGAATAGCAAATGATTTCAGAAAGTATGAAGTTAATATCATTTCCAATTAATCTAATATTTGGACCAGATTTCCACATGGTTATGCCATCAAGAAATAAACTAGTTTTCCCACCACTAACTAATAACTGCTTCTATCCCAGACAAGTACAACGAGAATAGCAATGAACTCAGTACAAAACCTTGAGGCTAGCTCGGGCTCATTTTAAAGTCTCTAGAAAAGGATTTATTGGAGTAAAGAAAATTTGATTTACCCCTCAGAAAATAATCGAATCAGGCAAATGCTCTCTCGTGATCTTTAAGTTTTCAAAAAATTTGATAAATAGTTTGTTAACGCAGAATTTTCGTCAAAGATTTTCGTCAAATCTTACAAGGCTGCCACTGTGTGATTTGTAGTCGAAATTTAGAGTTAGTGGAATGCAACATTTATGATATTGTTATCTTAATTATTAATTATTTATTACATTTAAATCATAAAAAATATCTGTAATTAAAAATTTTATTTAAAAGTTTGAACACTTGCAATATAGAAGAAATTTGAAAAACTTATGTAATGGAAATTACGATGATAAATAATACAAGATAATGTGTAGTTAAGAGAAACACAAATTTACAAGTTCTGGGAGCACGTTTACATTCTAAATATATAACATATATAAATTTACACATGTTTAAGTTTTATCTAAATTATATATGGGAATATCGAATCAAGATCCATCAGATTTTACCAACATCGAAAAATTATATGACAAATAAGTTAGTAATCATTTTTAAGCAAACTGTTTCATTCCGTTTATTAGAGCACTAAATGTAGAGGTTTGCTCAAAATATTTGATTTTAAACTTACTCAAAATTCAAGCTTTATGTTCTGCAATTCAAGATTACTACCTGCAACATAACTTCCTTAGCAAGAACCGACTGAAAGAATATCATTCCATTGGAACAAAAGTCTAGATTTATTTAAGTTAAGCAAACTTTTAAGCCAGTCTGATGGCAATTGTTTGGTTAGTTAAAGACATTTCATGCTAAATAGCTCTTAAATCCTTATATAAGTTCTGCTAGAAGTAATTTTAGGGGTCCTGAGGAATATGGAAGTTCAGTGTCCTTTAATTTTATCAACATCCACTACTTATTCTCATTATAAAATCTCTGCAATTTTTTATTTTCTCTTCTTTCATTTTAAATAATTCAAGTCCATGGGCGTATAAGTCCTTTTACAAGATAAATTAAGTTTCTATCAATGTGATTTTCAGTCATGTAAGTATTAATTTTCAAAAATTATTTTCTGATTTAAAATATTATTTGGTCAGCTTATAAATAACTTTTAAAATAAATAACGTAAAATTGTAATATAACAGAATATTCTACTGAAAAGCCTAAGCCCAAAAGAAATAATGTGAAAATTTGAATTAACACTTGTAGAATTTTCATTGTCAGTTGAGTAATTTTTTACTATGGATTATTATGAAATATTTGCGAGCTAAGGCTTTATAATATTTTTTTTGAAAAATATAAAGTTTTCTTGCTGATGAAATAATTTCTCCTGATAATATAATTCTTAGTAATATATGGCTTTTTACGGAAGAAGTCATTTTTTGTTATTTATCATCGACTATTAAAATTTTATTTTATAAATTTATTTTTTAGTATTAGAAAGAATTTCAAAAAAGATAAATAGAACATTTTATTCATGTTAAGAATGAGTGAGTAATAATTCTGTAAAGGTGAATTTCTGTGTAGCTTTTTTAGAGTGAAATAACTTAAAATATTATATAACATTAATTTATGGAACTAAATAGTAAATATTTGGAATTCAAAATAATATTGTCTCCTAATAAATTAAAATATAATAACCTAAAAAAATTCAGTCAGAAGTATATAATTAAATTGAAAAAATATAAAAAGTCTCAGTTATCGATCATAATTAAACATTTTAACAATTTGCTGGACATAACGAATTTAATATTTTAATTACATTAAATAATTTTTTGTATTATTTCATAAAAAAAATATTTACTGTAAACTTGTTGCTTCATAATTTTCTATGACAAAAAATTACGAAAAAGCTAAAATAATACTTCATTGCTATAAAAAGTTTTTTATTTGTAATAACTTTTTATCATTAATAAAAAAACATTCGCTATTTATTTATTTGCATTTTCTTTCAAGCATACTAATAAATAAAGTTTTACATAATTTATTTTAAATTTTGACATACTATATGATGAAAAAATAGTTTAAATAATAAGAACTTATAAAACGAAAGTTAGTTTCCTCATAGCACATTTGATGGATTGTATTGTATCTAACTAATCATTATTTCGTTTGCGTTAGTCTATTCACGAAGCTATATATATATTTTACAAATTAATCTAAAACAGATCATACATTATTGGTCACATTATTGATCTAAAACTTTTCAGTAACGTGTCAAGTACTCTACAACACAAAGTTTGCGAGGAAACTTGTTGTAACTAAATGTATTCTATGCAATAATTTTAATTAATACGGAAAAAAATACTGGGTAAAACAACATAGAAATAAACAGATCACAATTTTGTAGGTAATAATTTACCAAGAAAAGTAAACACCATTTAGTAGTAACATTGATTATTTTTCAGTACTTGGTCATTTCTACCCGTGGAGAAAGAAATTGTTATTACTAAGGAAAACATGCAATTTTGAATAACCAAATAAAAAAAAAAAAAAAAAAAAAAAACACGAAATTATTTTCTAAAAAACAAAATTTTAAATTATGTTATAGTCCATTTTTAAAGGAAAATTACATTATCAGTTACAGTACATTTAGAGTTTAATAAAAATATATGTCGATGGCATACGTGAACATAACTAATACTTAAAAAAATGCAAGCAATTTATTTTCACTTTTACTTCCCTTTCAGGTTATTATACAATATTATGTGAGAGGAATATATTTTTTCTGGTATTATATAAGTAATTATACAATGAAACAATGCTGCATTCAGCGCAGCCAAAAATAACGTTTATTGCTACAAACGCAGTAAACTTAAGAACTAATGTAGATATTTTATTTGTTTTAAACTAAGAAAATATTTTTAATAGTACTTCAATTCATTTAAAATTAATGTGTTAACATTTTATCTAGACATGTTGGGTCAGAGTATTCTGCGAATTCATTTTCAGAAAGAAACCTCATCTCGGAATCATCCGATAATTTTGACTGTCTTTTGGCTGATCTCTTACGCATGAAATAAATTCCTCCGATAATGGCACATATAAAACCCACAACAATTATAGAAACAATAGCAACTGTTGGTTGTCTCTCGCTTAAAGCAGATTTAGAAGCATGTGCGTCAACTGGTTTTGATGAAAGTTCAGTCGAAGTTGACATAAAAGGTGAAAAAGTAGAAAGCATTTTTGACACTGCAGTATATGCCCGCGTGCTGGTGGATGTTACTTGTGGTAATTTTGTGGTTGTTGTTTGAATTGCATTATTCCAGTTACGAGTACTTAATGGAAGATATCGAGGTGTTAGAATCGAAATAGTTTTTGTAGTGGTAGTTGAAGTAATAATTCTAGTTCTTGGTCTCAGATTATATGTTCTTGTGGTTGTAGCTGTTGTGGTCGTTCTATTTCTAGGTCTTAGATTATATATTCTCCTGGTTGTTGTTGTTGGCTCTGTAATTATTAATGGTGATGTATTTAGTAAAATATCATTTGATGTCCTTGACGTGGGTTGGGATGATGAAGAAGCTGCTATTGTGACAGGAACTGGTGTAGAAATGTTTATTTGTGGTTGAACTACAGGCGGAATTGAAGAATTACCTGATGATATATCAGTGGGAAAAGTACTGTTAATAATTTCGTGAAGCACTCTAGTTGTTAATGAATTGTTTAATGATTCAAATGTCGCAGATTTTAGAGATGCAGTTGAAATTGGAGTTTCAGAAGTAACATTTACAGGTGATAATGTTTTCAAAGATGTAGGTAGATATTCAATTATAATTGGAGAAGCACTCGTCATTGCACTTGAAGAATTTGTGCTAGTTATTGGTGATGTTATAGTACTAGAAAATGATGTGGTTGTAGGTACTGTAGTTGAGGTTGTAGACGTTTGTCTCGTAGTACTTGTAGACAATGTAGTTGAAGTTGTAGACTGCTTTGTTGTAGAAGTAGAAGCCACCAATGATGCTGTTGCATTTTCAATATTGATTGGAAGAGTTGCATTTGAAGATGGTAGAGTAACAGCAATCGCTGAACTAGGGCTACTAGTTGAAGATGATAAAGTTAAAATATGCGATGAATTAGATAACGTCTGGATATTTGAAAAATTTGTTTCATTATCAGTATATACCGGAGTAATAGTTAAAGGAGATAATGTTACGGAAGGAGTTGATACATTATTAGCCTCTGAGTACATAGAAATACTTATAGAACTTAGAGTAGATGTAAATACATCAGAAGTATTGAAATTTGATGTCGTATTTTCATTCTTTTTCACTGTTACAATAGGAATGACTATCGCGGTTGTCAAATAATCATGCTCCTCAGGAGGACTTTCATTATCTGAATCAGCATCTAAATGAAAATGAGAAATCTACTTTTAAACGTGTTATATACATAATTTTCACATATTACAGATAATAAACAAAAAAAATACAGGTATCAACTTCTTAGAAAATGAATGGGGAAAATATGAAAGCCATTACATAAAAATATTATAGTTGTGATAAAGATTTTGAATTCTTTTAAAATGTCTAAATATAAATATTACTAATTGTTCTTATATTTTTAATTTTATGATAACAAATTTATAAAATTAAGAAATACCATTCTTTATCTTGAAAATTTATGTTTTCATTTTTTTTATATTTACTGAATCATTATAATAATTTTACATAATAATAAATGGAATAGGACAACTGCTTAACTGACTTTATTGCAATTTTAATTAGATTAAAAGAGATATTAGTATCCCCGTTAAAAGGAGTAACATTTAAATTATATAATAAGATCATGGTCAAAAGAATGTATATATTATAAATTTGTAAATTATGTTAAGTTTTCAACTATTTTAAATATTTTAAATAACATGTATGATAGTGATTGATAAAAAAATTTTTCCAATGGCAGGCACTTGAGGGTTAAACCCTATGCCACAACAAGGCCAGAAACTGCTACTCATTTATCGTTACCCAGCGGGCACCTGTAAACCAAGTCACGGTGGCGAGTAGAATTACCCGCGCTATACCACCACAAACCCGTTTATAGGGTGGGCCACATTCATACATCATCACAGAAGAAAGGACAGATGACACGGAGAAACAAAGTAACATCCATGCCCGAACCGGGATACGAACCGAGGACCCACAGCTCAGGAGTCAGGAGCGCTAACCACTCAGCCATCGGTCGGCATAAAAATTTTATAATTTGCTTTATTTATCGCCTTAAAGGTAAGATATTCACATAAAATAATACATTGGTGTAAAATCTTAATTTGTACCAAGTTTTCTCATCATACTCTTATAGTAAAATAATTCCAAGAGTTTACAAACATAAAACAAAAGAAATAATAAAATAGAAGCGTTGTAATTTTTAACCATAATATAAAATTTTAACAATTTATTGACAATTTAACAATGTAATAACACATATATTGAAAAATTCCTGTTTTTCCTGGATACTGAAAATGCTTCAAATTTTCTTCGTTATATAAAAATTATATGCAGATATACATAAACAACTTTCATATTAAAAAGAAATAAGTGCTGATTGCCTACTCAGATTCCACTTTAAGACAGAAAAGCAAGTCTCTAAAATTTTATTTCGAAAATAAAATAATCCCATTTATGAAAAAAAAATGGAGCAGGAATTTTTTAAACGAATTTCATTTGTTACAGGAATTTCTTGAAACTCAATCACATCAAGTTTCACTTCCAGCATTTTGAAATTGGATTGCAAAAATGCTAAGGAATTTTCAAAGAACAAAATGTTTCAGATTTTATTTATTTTCAAAACCAATAAGTAATAAGATGTCGATTTTTTGAACATCTGGAATTTCTAAAGTTTTTAAAAATAAAAAAGATGAAAAGGCTTTTTTCCGCTGGAGAGTTTTTTATTTATGTTTACCAAGGCTTAAAAATTCTAATATATATTTGAAATTTTATCTTCAATAACGTTATCTAATTTTTGTATGAAGGAAGATATATATATATATATATATATATATATATATATATATATATATATATATATATATATATATATATATATATATATATATATATATATATATATATAATAGGAAAATAAAATAAAAAACTAAACTTTGTTGTTTAATGGTATAGTTTAATGTTTTTTTCTTCCCAAATTTTTAACAGACATTGTAATAATTAATAAAAAATTTAAAGCTGTATATTTATTTTCACATACGGTTATCTATAATATATATTGCTTTAAATTTATTATTAATTATTACAATGTCTGTTAAAAATTTGGGAAGTAAAAAAAACATTAAACCAATAATGTACCAATAAACAAAGATTAGATTTTTATTTTCCTATTATTTATGTTTTGGTAAGAGAGTTAAAACCTATTATTAAAATTTACTTTGAACTCACTTTGAACATTAATTTTGTTCATAAAGTAAAATTTACTATTGGAAACAGTTGTGTGTGTATCTACAATTGTCCTTTGAATCAAAAACAAGTCGTTTATCTGCAAGCATTTTATCTACCACTTAAAACAATTAGAAGCATTATTATCAGATACTATGTAAACGTCTAATAAGTAATTTTTGAAGTTAATAATGTCAAAATAGATATTATAGTTAAAAAGATGTACTTCCTGCTTTTATTGTTAAGGATCTGATATAAAGTAGACACTACATTCAAAATAGTTGGAAGAGAGAAAAATTAGATTAAATAGTAGGGTCTACCTAATCTTGAATTGATGTCATCAAACCATATACTGTGAATCTCTATGGGACAATAATAATCCCTGTATAAAATATAGAAGTTAATTTACTTTTGAGCCGAAACTGAATTCGTTGAAAATAATGAAAAAAGTTCTGGCCTCTCATAAATTAATTTTATTTTAAAATGTTGAATGTACTCTTCACAAAAGAATTTATTATATATACATTTCTATGATTGTCCTTACATATTATTGAAAAGATATTCATTTTTTTAAGAGCAGTTTTAAACTTTGGAGTATTTAAAAATGAAAAATCTGAACTTTTCTAATATCTAAGACAAATTAAAAGTACAGATTATTTCACTTTCAAAAGAAATTATACAAAAGAATTTTATACACAAATTAATATAGAATTGGAATTTAATTTCTGTAATTATTCACATAAATTTTAAATATTTTCATTGATAATGGAAAGAATAATGGCTTCAATTATAAGAGAATGTTTCCGTAAGCGTTCTTTCAGTCTTAACTCCATGAATATTTTAATTCTTAATGAGAAATTCATTATTTTCATTTTCAAATATTTTTCTTTTCCAATTGAATTTTGGGCGCAGGTGCCGTATAATCCAGGATGCCAAATTCTGAGATTGGCGAATTTTTTCATGTATCTGGCAAGCTCGTTTATATTACGTCATACATAGGGAGACCTATGCGAATTATGCATAAAATTCTATTTTAGTAAACTCTAGTATTTACGTCATCGCTCCCGTCAAGATACGTCATCTTTGCAACATTTCTTCATCGCCAAAAAAAATTCAGAATTTGGAATCATGGATTATGCGGCATCTTTGTCAAATTTTGTATTCTACATACAGTTTGATTAACAATATCAACTACAGCTGCGTAAAATTTCATGTTTCATTTTCAAGTTTATGGTTACTTTTTGTCCATATTTTTGAATTTTCAACTCTCTACTATTTTTTCAGATACATTAATTTCTGTGGAAAAAGTGATGTTTAAGTATATTCTTTTATTTTCCATTTTATAGAAATATGATGCAAACTGAATGTGTGTATGATGATGATATAGAAAAACATTTCACTTACTTCCAGTACATATAAAATCAAAATCATAGCAGCAGTTTCCATCGGAATGACAGTTATCTGTACAGGTACAGTGGGAAGAATTATCAAATTCACGGCACCTTCCTCGGCATGAGTTTGATGCCAAAACTGTGATGAAAATATTGCATCAAAATAGGTGAATATCGCGAAATTCCACATTTAATTTTTATAAACATATTTTATAATTATTAATGATAAATAATTTAAACCTATAAGATACATATTCAAGTATGGTATGAATAACTTTTTTTACTAGTTTATAGCACCACATAAAAAAGAAATAGTAAAAATGTAGCTTATTCCAGATTTAATATATTAGACTTTTTAATAACTTTAAATAGATGCGTTTTCATGATGCATTCAGGTATGAACATTTGAAGCATGTGCATGAATACTTTTAATATTGTCATGAATTTAAAAGAGTAAAATAATACCATTTGTTGCGGATTTACCGTGATTTCTAATTTTGTCTCCAACCACACTAAAACTAGCCACTTATCAAATTCAAATCCAAAATTTCATGGTTCAGCTCAATTTTTTTGCATTGCAGTTCCAAACATTTCTTGTTATTCAGCGATCACAACAAAGTTACATTAAAAAAATCAAAAAGTAATTTATAAGAAAATATATTTGAAAATTTAAACTATTATAACTACAATATGATAAAAATGTTTATTGATGATCAGTCAAAATCATACATATGATCGCTTTTTGGGAAAAACGATGTATCATAAAAATATAACCTTAAAAACAACAAATGTCGTTTAAGCACGTAACGATCAGCAATCGAATAACATCAATAGATAAACAACAATGATTTTAAAATCTAAAATTTTAATTCAAACAAATCATCTGTTTTTATTTTATGAATAACTTTGAAATAACGTGTTATATATATATAAAAATTTTAAAACTAAAAAGCAATCAATATATCATAAAGGTTTCTAAAATTCTAATCAAATTTCACGCATATCAGAATTTGTCAACGAATCGAATAAGTCGCAAGCATATTCAAACGCATCATATAAATGAATCTCTATATGACACAGAAATATAGATTTTGTTCATTTGGCACCTGCTTCAAGCTGTGAAATTCAAGGTCTAAAATTTGTAAAAATAGATTCTTTTACTATCCATTATTTTAGAACTATATTAGTCTTAATTACTATTTAGTCTTAATTATTAAACTATTTAGTCTTAATGTAAGTTTCATATATTTATCGTTAAAGTGAGCTATTTTCTCTTTCAGTTCAATAATACTCTTATTTGGAAAAGTTATCCTAAACGTTAAAATCAATGGATGTATTACGTCATAACATTTTAGATAAGGCATCAAATGTATTTGAAAATAAATTTTAATATTTTCCTTAAAGTCATTTAAATATACAAAATAGCCGGTATAATAGATGAATAGTTAGTGCGTATTTTAGCTTTCAACTCAAAAATTCATGCATGCTAGACAACTAACTGAAAATTTAATAGAAATTAAAAATGTAAATATTTTATATTTCTATTAAATTTCAAGCTTTATTTAAATTAGTGTTCATGTGTAAGTAATAACAAAATAAATCAAAATTAAACATACCCGAAAAATAATAAAATATCAGAATTAATATTGTTTATAGAAAAATAACTATGATAAAAAATTGGTGTATTCTAAAAAATATTAAATTTTGCGAAATTTAAAGGCAATATTTTATTTTAACGTTATTAGAACTTTTTATATGGCTAAAATATTGTATAAAATTATACATTTTATAACATACTCTAACCAAATTCATTCAAATTAACAGAATCTCTAGTTAAAACCTTATTTATTGAAAAATCCAAATTATAGTTTTAATAAAATAATTTTACAATATTAATTTACTTTGTAGTTTTCTTTTGAAATTGTATTATTTTAACATAACATAAGACTCTTTATATATATATATATATATATATATATATATATATATATATATATATATATATATATATATATATATATATATATATATATATATATATATATATATATATATATATATATATATATACACACACATAAAGAGTTATTTTATAATTTAAATAAATTTATAAGTGTTGTAAGTGAGATACACACACAGAATCTATTAATACTTCATGATTTTTGATAGTTTAGAAAACGTTGAAAATATTATTTTCTTAGAATGAAAAATTAATTTTAGTGTCCTGGCAAAAATAGTATTTTTAATTAATTTTTCCACAAAAGTTTATTTACAATCTTTGAGAATACTGCTGTGTTTTTCCCTAAGAATGTATTTTCAGAGTATCTTAAGGTATTGTCAATGGATGAAATTAAAAAGCTTATTTTAATAACTCATCTACCTACATGGCTGTCTTTTGTAACTTGGAAATAATATTTTTTCAATTTAAAAAAGTAATAAATTTATAAAAGCATCTTTACCGGGAACACTTTCGGTTGAAACACTAGCTTCTTCGCATCCAAGTGACGAAAGATATACGTCATCAATAGCAGTGTCCCCAATGTAGTTGGAACCTCGAACTCCTTCAATTATTATCTGTAAACATAATTGAAATTATGTTAACCTCTTTATTACCATAAAAATTTTGAAAAATCTGTTAAAATTTAAATTTAATTGCTCAAGAATGCCCAATTAACAATCTTTCGAAGAGCATAAAAATTATAAATACATTAAACAAAATATTTTATTTTAATATTAACCTATTGGGTAACGATATAATACATTGTTCATTGTATATACTTATAAATGGTAATGTTATCAATGTAAATTAAAAGATAGATGTGTTCTTAAATCAAAATTTGTGCACTGATATTTAAACATATTTCAAAATTTATATTTATAGTTAAAGTTTTATTGAAAAAGAGCGTGGTATTACAACCACATCTGCTGCAACAACATGTTTTTGGAATGATAATAGGGTCTATATAATATAAACTTCAGGTCACACATTGATTTCACTATTGAAGTTGAGAGATCCTTAAAGGTTTCGGATGGTGCAGTTTTGGAAGTATTGTTACTTATAAATTTGTATTCCAAATGAATAATATTTTGCAATGTGAAATTTTTTATTAAACGAACAATCATATCCCCGAAATTCTGTTATTATGGATCCTACAATTCAAATCTAATTAACTAATATTGCCTTCTGTACTCAATAATATGATCAGAAAATATTTAAGTAATTGTTTCTTTGGAAAACAAATACAAAATAAATATGTAAATTCAATATTTACATTTATGTAGTCATTTTTAACTAAGGAATAAAATTTCATATTCATACAAATAAGAATACTTCATATGAAGATCATTTTAAAATTTTTTATCTGCATCTAAATTTTTAAAGTTGTTTTTAGAAGTACTCTGTGTTGATTCCTTCATCAACATTTATCACGAGTATTTAGCTTATCTTTATATTTTTATGAACCTTCAATATTAAGGAGCTGTATATTTACAATGAATGACTTCCTTTATCTCATTAAATTAAACTATACAAGATGAGATGTATGTTTCATGTCAATTTTGTCCAGATAAAATTGCATTTTTAAAATTACTAGGAATTTAGATATCGGCAAGAGAAAATTCTCATTTTTTCTAATTTTGTTTCTATTATTGATGGAATTTTGTTATACATAGTATTTTCGGGAAGCTAATTTTAGTTTTTTACATATAGTCTACAATACCAATTTTAGCATTTAACAGGTAATACTGAGAAATTATAACAACAACTGCGTGTTTAAGCAATGGATTTGAGAAGGTTACTCTGGAATTATATTCCGAAATATAATAGGTGTATATTTTATCGATTTCAATGAAAGTTTATACATTCTGATTAGTTTCTCAAAATAATTTTACCATTTTTTATATTTCATTTTGTCAAATTAACGTTAGCTCACTTATGTTTAATTACATATTTGTTGAGTAACAGATAATTTGAAAATTTTCTAGTTTATATCATGAAAACTTTATTTGGTCTAAACAACCATCGTGAAATATTTTGGACGTAAGTATATTTGATGCAAGAATTCTATAGTTTCAGAAAATGTTTGTTATTAACATTTTATTAATATCATAATTTATTTTTTTAGTAAACCAATAAGCTTTTTTTCTAATGCTAAATTCCCTGAAATAGTTTAGCCCTAAAATGGATGGTTCTTCTTATTAAAAAACAGAAACCAAGCGCATTACCCGTCAGTGGTATCATTTCAGTTGGACGACATTGCAAACATAATCTATTTTAAATGCCCATCCTCCAGTTTTCCATGGATAGACACGAAGGATCTTTAATTATATCGGGAATGAAACACATTTCCTTCTCGCAATGAGAACAATATTTTTCCTAACCAGACGGCAAGGAAGTAAATGAACAAACAATCAACTAATTGGGACAATCTAGGTTGGCAATACTTGATAAAATTTCATTTAATTAAAGATAAGATAGGAAAAATTATTCTACTCATAAGACATTCTCTAAGTTTTCATTCATATATAACAAATATTTTTTAATTGGGAATAATGTGTCTTAATAACATGATAAAGGTCTACAAAACCGCAGACATTTTGATTTTGTAAATGACATCAAGTTGTTAAATAAATTAAATAATTAATGATTACTTAAACTATTTATCCACAAAAGCCAATAGTCAAAATGTAATTTTTACAAATTCATTAACTAACAGTAATTGTAAAGTATATTAATGGTAGTATAATCGATATAAAGTCTATTAAAATAATTTGATCATTAACAAACCAAGTTTACTCTAAGACAAACTCAAATATCAAAAATATTAAATTAAGATTGAATTAATAAAATTGCCATATTACATTAAGTAATTTAAAACAAAAATATTTTCACTATTAAGATTTTAAAAAAATATTTTCTAAATTATATTAAATTAAATACTAATCTTCTTTCTACATTCTTCTTTCTAAAAATGTGTGCTTGGATTTAGTAGTGTGATAAAAAATCACATTTTTTAATTTATTTTCTTATTTAATAAATTACTATTTCTAACAACTTATATGAATTTTAAATTCAATTCAGTTCTTATCACTGGGAGTTATAATCTATTAGAAATTTAAATAAAGAAAGAAATCTTTATGATTACTCAATTTGGATTAGAGCAATTTATATGTGTATATGTGTTTCCATTCTCCTAATAGCATTACTTTTTGTTGCAAATAGTACAGAAATTTAACGAGAGAAAAAGTTTATCTAGTTGAAAAAAAATTAAAAAAACTAGGCACTGTATTCCCATAAGAGTAACAACTCAATCATCAGAAGCATTTGGTTTCCTTGTTCCCTTAACAAACTCTAACCACGTACGTAGGAACTTTTCCAAAAAGGCGTTTTAAGGTAGCAGAAAACGTAAAACAGTTTGTTTTCATTCGTAAGACTCTGGAGAATTCCGGCACGAAACGTCACAAGCCTAATTTGGGAGAAACGGGACGCGCGTTCATGCGTCCCCAACAATGGCCGCCATGGCGCGTGAGGTGAGTGCCAAAGGCGCCTTCCGACTCTCGAAATCAACTCGAGTATTTTACTTCTTCTTGTCTCTAAAATTATACTCTCTGAAGACCAAAGTGAAAAATGGCTCCAAAACGAGGTTTGGTGTGACTGCGCTGGAATTGGTGAAGGTAACGAGAATTTGAAATTGAGTTTAATTAGACATTACGTACTTAAGCACTGGCGTGTCGAATTTAGCAAATGTTGCCAACCTTGGTTGTGCGTGATTACATTGCATAGCAAGTCTTTTTGCATGTGACTGATTATGCTTATGATATATTATTTAATTTAGAGTAAAATTATCTGTAAACAATACAGGCACATTTCTATATGCGTGAGAAATGCCATTTCTATTAACGATGAGTAGTTCATGCTTTTTATTTCAAATTATATGTTTTACAAGTGTGGCGCGTCACGGAGATAAAAATAGTAATAATTGAAATAACATTTATCTTGTTCTAATTATAGAATACTATAAGCATTTTTGTTGTAAACCATTATTTGTATGACTAGTTATGATTACAATAATAATTATAATAATTATGTAGCTATTTAAACTATAACTACATCTAATATACTACAAAAACATATTTGAATTTAGGAAATTATTTCAGTTTTAAATAATAAATATTATTCCTTAAGTTTAAAACATTATATTTCTAAAAATGTACAATTAATCATTACTAAATTATAATAATAACAGAATTATAATTTAATCCACAAAAGAACTATCGTGTGTAATGTAAGGCATATAAAGTATTATCATAGATTGACTAGTCAACACAAAAGCTTTCATATGTTTTACTATTTTCTTGCCGTTTTAGCATTTTTTTCTCAACATTCGTGCATTTAACGTATTTAATATAAAAAAGACAAATTTATAAAATTAAATTTAACTGCTTTTTTTAAATTGGATTTTTTAAGACAAGGATACTTTTGCAAAACTCATAAAACTATTTTATTCACTCCTAAAGAGTAAGTTTCAAAATACTTTTTGAAAGATTTTGAGTCATCGCTTAAATTTTAATAATTCCACAAATCCAAAAGTGTAGAAATTCATGGTTGATATATTATAAGATTTGGCAAGTATATTAGTGAGCTGAATAGTTCTAATATTTGTTTCTTTTTCCATTTTTCTTTAGAAAGTTATATGTGATCTACATGATATTCGGTTGCTTGCCTTGTCTTCAGCTGACTGAGAATATTGTAGTTAGAGAAATGATATTTCAAATTTAAAGATAGGGAATAAAATATACCCTAACAATATTTGGAGTCAATATGTTTATTAAACTTTAATTTTCCATCAAAAGCAAATTCAGTCGCCAATCATAAAATCTTTCTTTAGATTCCTTAAATTTTTTTATCCTTAAGAGGATGCAATACGTATATTAATCTTTTTCTCTGGCATTCATTTAAATAAATGTCCAAGTTTCTTCCATTATAACATAATGTTTTCTATTTTTCGCATGCCCGTAGGGAAATATTTTGATAACCACGAGTGTACAGAACACGGCTGGCTATCTCCTTGATGTTTTCGGAATATATACTCTTCCCGATGTCTAAATGAGAATTTCTACATCAAATTTTCTTTTGGTAATATATATATTGTTAGACAGGTAAATAGATATATTATTTTGAACTTTAAAATTCAAACGAAATTTTTTAGGGTATGTTAATTTCTAAAATTAAAATCTGAATTTTCTTGTCCCTTAAAAAATATCACTCAAAACTTTCTGATCTGCACCGTAAATATTTCTTTTGATATCACTTTCACTTTACTTCAAATGCTAAAAACAATTTTAAAATTTAAGTTCATACAAAAAAGAAAGTTTTAAGTATTTTGCTACGTCTTAAATAATACTTTTACCAACAAGAACTCAATAATTAAATTTTTTTCTTATTTAAAAAATTTATTAAACATCAATTTCTCATAAGTTTTCAATTTTATCTCAGAGTTTACTGTAATTACATTCTGAAAACATTGAAAAATACAAGCTAAAGACATTCAATAAATAATTTAAATAATAAATAACACTTCTTATGATGATCTAAGTTTTATCAAACAAAAAAACAGCTATTTATTTTACATTTGACAATACTTTTCAACTTCCATGTATGTAAAATAGTATTTATATTACTTTATGCAAATTATGGATCACAGAATTTTTTTTGATGTCGTGTAAAGAAAGTGAAATGAAATGAGAATTAGTACGCTCAAGAATATACGTAAGAATGTAAGAAATTTAAGAGACAGAGAGAAAGAGAAAGCACAGTTCCAAATGAAATTTCTTAGTAGAAATTAATGTGCTTATTAATTTAATATATTATAATTTATTCGTGGTTTATACGTATAATTAATAATTAAAAAGCTTATATTAATCTCATATATTCAGAAATTTCAGCAAGAACAGTATGTATAAAAAACTCACTCATAAAGTAAAAATATCATTTAGAAAATCTCGTATTTTATCAAATTTCAGCAATTATTCCACGTATATTTAATAGTTGGTATACTATATATATTTGTATAAATAATAGTTTTGAACTAAAAGGGTATTTATTTGAATTGTTTGTGATTTGTTAGCAATTAATTAAATAATGTATATCTACTATAAATAAAATTAAAGTGTAGATCTCTATCTTTATTACAGACAACATTATAATTTAATCAATACATTAATTTTAAGTGCAAATATATATATATATATATATATATATATATATATATATATATATATATATATATATATATATATATATATATATATATATATATATATATATATATATATATATATAAAGTTTAAGCACATAAATAATTAAATGTTTCCACTTAAGATTTTATGATAAAAACGAGCTTGTTTCTTCCAAAAAAAATTTGTTTCTAATTTTCTATTCTATATCTTAAAACTTATCTTAAATATTTTGAACTTAAATATTTTGAGAGATAGCGAAAATATTGTTCGCAATCAAATATAATAAAAATATTCATTTCAGAATATTCACAAAAATTAATTTTTTAATATTAAATTGATCACAAACAGTAGTTTGCATTAAAAAATTTCAATTCTAAATTTGTTTCCATTGTTGTAAAACTGTTATTCAAACAATTACATACAAATTATTCAAAATAATCGACAAGGTATTTTTCATTGCGACTCATCACTATATATACATATATATATATATATATAATATATATATATATATATATATATATATATATATATATATATATATATATATATATATATATATATATATATATATATATATATATATATATATATATATATATATATATAATACCCTAGTAATAAAACTAATTTTGATAAATCTCAAATGTAACATTATGTGTGGAGTATTTGAGGAGTCAGCAGTAAAATTCTTAGATAATTATAAAAAATTAAATCAAATAGACAAGCTGCGAAATAAATAGCATTGTGTAGAAAATATAATTAAAATGAGCAAAATCATATATTTAATTATAAAGACTGCATCATTATTTTGAGAAAATGTTCTTCAATTATTATTAAAAATTAATTAATTGGTTCATTTAAATTATTGAAATGTAAATAATAATTACAAAACATAACAAAAATAATTGAGTTTTATACGCATTATTATTTATATGTTCTTATATTTTCCATAATATTTAGTAACCTTAGCTATGAACTATCTTGTTTTCAAGATGGGATGTTTTTAAGAAAGAAAAATGTTCAAATGATAAAAAATGCTCTTTGTTGTGTATATTACTAAGAACAAAAAACAGCCATGTTCCAATTTTCGAATAAGAATGAAATGGAGCAACACGTGAATAGGTTATAAAAAAATGTTTTATATGTGAACATGCTGTTTTACAAAATTCTTCCTCGTAAACAGACTGGAATACGAATGCTTTTCGAAAAGCATAATTTTGAAAAACTATAACAGAGAAATTCAAAAGAATTGAATACATATTTGCAAAATTTTTCATCTTCAATATTTGCTTGCAAAGTAAAAGAAAATAATTATTTAAAAAAGTCTATATTTTATCTTTTAAAAATAGGTGCATTTTCCAATGATATAAGAGCATATGATTATGTTTTATGCAGAATAAAAACAAAATTATGGTGTTTTACATAACGTCTATATTTATGTAAAGAATTGAATATATTTTATGTAAATTTAATATAAAAAGCGCATGTATGTGAAATAATTTTATAAAAATAAATAATAATTTTTTTCTATTTTATTCTCATAGTCAAATTTTTAATCTCATGATAAAAAAATCGATTTCAATATCATAATAATAAAATAAAAAAATGGGAAAATTCTTAAAAGTTGAGTAGATATTAAATAGTTAAGTTATAGAGTATTGTAAGCTTTTAATCATTAAAATTTTTATTCTTCTATCATCAAATCTGATCAGTTTTAATAATAGAAAGATTAAATATTATATGTAAGAATCCCATATAAATATCTGTTACCATTTATTTATTCAATAAACGAAATATAAAATAAACAATATTCTACTAATAAATAATTAAATATCTACCTTTAACATTCAAATATACAGTGTATAAATTTCAGAATACAAGGAAAATAGCTCAAACTATAAAACATACTCATAAATTAAAATATATTCACAATTTTTTCCATTTTTACGCCTTTTTTCAATAATAAAAATTGCAAAACTAAAAATAGAAAAAAATAATTAACTATTTAAAGAGGTCATGCATTAAATTTTAAAAACTCAGTGAGACTTGATCAAAAACAATATTTTAGTTGAAAATAGATAAAACAGTACTATATTTGTATCAAAAATTTAAAAAATCATTTGTTTTCTAATCATCGTAATTTTATTTCTTAAAAGATAAATTAATGAAACAATTTTGATGTAATTCACCAATTTCTCACAGGAAATAGATAGGAATACAAATTATTTTCAATTTTTCAATTCTCAAACAACTCTTTCTGCATTACACTATGACTCATATCCAAGAATTTAGAATCCATCATAAATAAAGTTTATATTATAGAATAAAAAAAAAAAAATATGGAAAGAGGAAGAAAATTTTCAGTTGCAGTTAATAATGAATACAAAAATGTGATCTTTAAAACTAAGAATACTTTCAAATTAGTAAAAAAATTTACTTGCTTAAAATAAAGTAAAATGCTTAGAAATTATCATAATTAAATTTAATTAAATTGCATTTGTTATTTGTTAAAATAAACACATTTTCTTGGGTAAGAAAAAATCCTTTAATATTCAGCGCAATTAAAAATATTACTAAACTGAAATATACTTTAGAATTTTCCAGTCATACTGTATATGTAAAATTTTATCAATAATTTAATGTTAAATTTTACAAACACAAAATACTGTCCTAATATATTATGCAGCAATAAATATTCTTACTCTTAATTTTTGAATTTAGAATCACTTACAACAAACATTGAAATAAATTAAAAAATATATACATATACGATGAATTTTCCTTCCCTAAATTTTATAAATATGAATAAGAATTATTACGTAATTAAGTAAATAAGATTTTATCTGTCTGTGACATGCAATCATTCTTATTAGTGCAGTTTATATTTATGATATACTCCACTTGTAAAATATATATATATATATATATATATATATATATGTGTGTGTGTGTGTGTGTGTGTGTGTGTGTGTGTGTGTGTGTGTGTGTGTGTGTGTGTGTGTGTGTGTGTGTGTGTGTGTGTGTGTGTGTGTGTGTGTGTGTGTGTGAAATGCACAATATATACACATATTATGCATTTCACATTAAGTTAATAGTTTTTATTATAGGTTTACTTTGAAAAACAATTGTTTTTTCTTCATTCAGTAGAGTCATGCCGCTTATTCCTAAGATCAGCTAAGTGAAGCTTTGTTTGCTACGTACAGTGATTGGGAGAGTGATCACAATCTTCTTCACTGGGTTGCTGGAGCTCCGTGGACTGGGGACGTGTCCATGTTAAACTGTGACCTCCGAAGTCCTTCCATTGGTGGGACGTGGATGTGAAGACAAGGGGCCAGCTCAGATGTTCCTCATCACCTAACCGCGTTTCAAAATTACGAGGTGCTTGGTGATGCACGAGTATTATAAAGCTGTTAACTTAAAGATACTGTCCAGGGCTAGCCATCACCGTTATGTATGTAATTGTAATAATTCGTTTTTACTCTAGAAAATTCATTAGAGGTTAATAGTAAAATTTCAGATTATCTGAAATAACCATACTCCTTTCATA
The DNA here is from genome assembly GCA_037975125.1 of Latrodectus hesperus. Classification (NCBI taxonomy): domain Eukaryota; kingdom Metazoa; phylum Arthropoda; class Arachnida; order Araneae; family Theridiidae; genus Latrodectus; species Latrodectus hesperus. Next base: position 50,900,036 of record CM075852.1, on the reverse strand, counting down.
CATAGTCTTTTTGCAAATAATTATAATTTTAACACATCAAGGAAATAATTAACAATATTGTATATATTTCGAACGCATAGTATTATATAATTAAATCTATATTTATAACAATATTCATATTAATATATAAAATTCTAAAAAATCGATGATCGAAAATTCCTTTGTCATTTCATTGAGACACTTAGAAATATATATATTAATTGGTTATATTAAAAATGCATAAGAAAGGCGCTATCTCAAACAATCTATTTTTAATAAGAAACTATTATTATAAGAATATTATTATTATTCTCATAAAAAGAGTACTATATTATTATTAGGAGAACACTGTCAGAAAAAGAAGCTTGTGTTACTAAGAAACTAAAGTAAACATAATTTCACATGATTAATGCATAAAGAATAAACCCTGGTTACTTTACATCAAATATAAACTTTCATTTGCAATTAAAGCTAATAAATGTTTCATAAAAATGAAACATTTATTAGCTATAATATTATCCGTTGTTTTAGAGAATATTATTTATTTTCCAATACGCATCATTGAAAGAAAACACTTCGAAACGAGATAAAAGCTCAAACAACTTGATGAATTTCCTTTTTTCCAATATTCAGTGATATATTGCTCAAATGGATAACATGCGTCACCCGAGAAATGTCTGAATGTTCACATGATTAGGTTCTCAAGAAAATCGAATTTTCATTTGAAATCAAATGTAAAGAATAAGGAAAAACGTATACCTTACAAATCCATACATACCTATATACTTTATCAGAAAAAAAAACAATCGAGTATTTCCATTTTGAATTCAAAAAATTCTTCATCCATACTCCTCCGTACCTCAAAGTCCTCAGGGAAGCTACTGTTGACAAGTAAACACGCCAAAAGTCAGTTTTTCACACTTTATTTCCTTTAAAGCCTCCTATTTTGGAGTTTCTTTTCATGTTGCATACCAGAAATAAAGAAATCCCGATATCAAAACAGGTTTGCTTTATACTTTTCAATTCGGCAATATTTAGTCTACTGTGTCGACATTTTTCGTGGAAAGTAATCCAGTCATTTTCATTCACTTCATTTTAGCTTAGGCTATTTTTTTAAGTCATAGGAGAGTCGGCTGAAATATAATCTCCAATTTTTTTAAGTAAATATTTTGAAAAAACATTGCTTTTTGAATTCCGTATTTTTTTTCTGTGTAGAAAATTTTCATTTCGATTTTAAATTATTTCGCCAGCATATTTTGACACATATTTTTAAGTGCTATCACTAATCCCTTAGTGTTTCTTAAAAATAGGAGAAATTTCTTTATTTATTTAAATGAAAATTATTTAATTTCTTCAAAGCCAAACAATTCCTATGAAATTCATTTTTTAGATCTTTAAAAAAATAGGGAATATTAAATAGATGAGCAAAATTTACAAAAAGTAGGGTGTTGCTCTTCGACTCAAATTGCGTAAACTAATAAACAGACAAGTTTTAAGATACACATTGTCTTACAATAGCCTTAAGCCATTAAACAATGCAATGTAGACACCCCACATTAAATTATTAATTAAATTAAAACATGCTATGCATTACATTCAGGTGAATCGTCGACAATTCTGAAAAACTAAGAAGTTGTATTTTGAAATGTAATTTTATATTTTATTTAAAATAGAAAATATAGAACTGATTATTTTTGTTGTGTAGCTATTAAATTACATCATCTCTTTCATAAAGGAAACATCACTGTGCAAAGCACTTTCCTACAAATAATGTATAGTTTTTCTAATTTTTAATAAAATGTAACATATTTTTTTAAATACATATCACATAGGACGTAAAATAATAAGTAACTAATAATACCTAAATAAAGTTTAATAGTAATTTTCTACGCAAATACTTGCTTACGTTTCACAAATACACTGTAAATTTTTATATTGTTTTGCTTATGCACAACCGATTTGAGAGGTCATATATATATATATATATATATATATATATATATATATATATATATATATATATATATATATATATATATATATATATATAAAGATACTCATAAAAATAAGACTAGCAAGTGTAAAGTGCAGTTCTAAATTGGTATTCATTTGATCAAATGTAGAATCTGTTACACATTGTTCTAAATACAAAATAATGACCTTTTGGTTTACTAAGAGCAATTTCTTTGAATCACATTTAAATTCTAACTTTAAAGAAGGAAGGAAAATTAATTCCTTTTTCTTTATAGTTTTTTATAGCTTTAAACACAGACAATAATTTATAATTTTATACAGTGACAATATATATATATATATATATATATATATATATATATATATATATATATATATATATATATATATATATATATATATATATATATATATATATATATATATATATATATACATTCCTAATGATTTATAAGCATTCTGTAATTATAAAATATTAATTAGGAAAATATAATTTCAATTTTTATACATTATAGATCTAAATATGATTCATGAATAAGTTATTTATCTCTCAGCTATAAAATTTAGAATTTTCTTTAGCAAAATTTTTACAGGCTTCTAGCTTATCAATTATTGGTAACGAGCTGACCTTCTTCGAAATTAGTTCAAAAATTAAGATCGCAAATTAGAAAATAGCGAAGACTACTCCGTCACACTTTTGGGATTCTAAGAGAACTCCTGATAATGCTCTCAAAATATAGCAAAAGTGATAGAGTTGTCCAATACACCATAAGTAGGCTCTTGGGTGGACATAAATGGAGTCTTACTTATATTAGTGGACAGAAATCTTATCTTGAGTGCACCAAGTGCACTTCTGCACAGACCTCCCCTGAACATCTCCACTATGTAAGGCTTTTGCATGAGGACCTTATTACTTCATCTCTTGTTGCTTGTGACTTTTTAAGAATTCACGAAGTACTGGAAATGGTCTAACTTACAGCTAGATCTTCAGGAACAATCAACAACAACAAAATTTTCTTTGTACATAAATATTTTCACGTGAAAAATAAAACTCATTTACATATATTTGTGATTATTCATATATTCACATTTGTACTATAATACTGAGATGCTTATTTCTATTACTTAAAAATCACTGAAAATATTATATTAAAGTAACCAGTATTAGTATCAAATTTACCATAAAAATTTTAAATAATGCAAACTATTAGTTTGCTTGGCTTTTCGTACTGTAAATCTACTTTACAGAATTTAAGAATTAACCATCTTTATTAATGCTGTATATCACACAACCACTCTTTTCAACTGAATAAAATAAGCATTTATCTTATTTACAATATCGCAGCAGTCAATAACCTTACACGGAAATAAATATTTTCCTTGATTATAATACCTTCAGTTACACTCCATAGTGTGTGCTTGTGTGCGTGAAAGTGCCAAAGAATTTCTATTGCACATCATTATTAATAGTCTTGAAAAAATATTAATGGATTAATAATTTGAAATTTTAAAATTATTAAAATAATTAAATTAACGGAATTATTAATTATTAAAATTACTCAAGAACATAAAGATCTATATACTTTTATATTTTCAAGTAATCAGTCTATGTTTATCAGTGAAAATAACTTATCGTACTGATATGGACATGTTAATTACATACAAATACGATTTAAAGTACTTTTTACGTAACTGTTGTTGATATTTGAGTTGGAAATTGAAATATCCAGAACGAAATAATGCTTTTCATGTGCAATCTTTTGTATGTATCCTCAGTTGTAGGTAGAATAAAATTATGAGACGCTGTCTCAGCATTTAGATTAGAATATATTTAAGAATTTTGATAATAGGAAAATAATGATCTCTAAAAACATTTAAATATAGAAATATAGAAATAAAACAACATACACAATACAATGAAAATACTAATACAACATATTTATTTTTTTGGGTAAAAATTATATTACCACAAGATTTTTAATTGAATTTGTCATAACCAAAATTTTTAATGGCTGTAGAAAGTTCGTTATAGAAAATTCGAATGAAATTGAATAAGAACAGTTATGTGAAGATTCGACTGCATTTATATTAGACTGTTTCATCGTAGAAAGCAGATACTGACTTTGGATGGCAGTTATTTTCACTTTTTAAGGTTTCCAATAGTCGATTTTGGTAAGTTGATGTGCAATCTTACACATTTCATTACCTTATCTACTGTTAATTGAGTTTTATTTCATACATTTTGACAAAATGCGCCTCAGAAATAAATATACAGTATTATAAATATTTTGCACCTGTAAGAAATAATTTATTAATGGTAAAATAATGTTTTTGTTGAATAAATGACTATCTATATAAATTAGGTTACGTAATTTTTATCATTTTTAATAATATTTTCATGTTCAAGGAGTTAAAATAAATACCTGAAAATTTTCGGTTAATTTAGGTATAGATACGTTTCCTCGAATCCACTGGTCCCCTTGATCCCCAGAGAGCTCCCACGCTGGAGCTAACTCCCCAAAAACATGACTTTCTGGTTTGACGTAAACCTTTAATGATCCTAGAAAAAAATCTATATTTTAATTATTTGTAATTATCTGGATTATCAGTTTTTATTTAATTTTCTTGGTTTTTAATGCTGTGGATTTTTAATGTAGTGGAAGATGTGAATCAATTAACGAAATTTAAAAAAACAATATTTAATTTATTTACAAAATCCAACCTAATCTTAGCAAATATGAATAGTTTCATTTATTTTGAAAAGTTTACAAAAGTTGCAAAAGTCTATAAATTATTTCCAGTGCAATCATAACACTTTAAATTCGCACTCTGTCAAGTAATTCTTGAATTCATCTCTCGCAAGCAATTTATCGTATGTGAAATTCAGATCATATTTTAATATTTTGATTATAAGACAAATTTTCCTAACCTGTTTCTCTTCCAGGCGTAAGTGAACCTTTTCACAATGTTTCTATCTTTGATTTTAAATAACAGTGTCATTTGAATTCAAAAATCGAATCAAAGTTAAGAAAAATCAAAGTTATTTATTGACATTTTGATTCGCATCAGAGCATCAAGACACCTTTCATAAAAAAATTACTTCATTAAATCCATGCATTGAATTTTGATACTTTATAACAATAAATAAATACAAATTGATTGTTCTAAATTTTACAGCACAAAATGATAATTCTAAAAAAAATTTATTCAAAACACTGAAATATTTATATTTAATTTACAGTTATATGAAAACATAAAATAATTAAATATAATGTGTATCTTCCATTTGTTTTAGCAAATACGTAAAATTTTGGTTATAAAATCTTTTGTATTTATTCTTGTTTGTCAATTTAAATATAATTTGAGGTATGATAAATTTATATATAAATTAAAATATTAATTCAAATTTCGATTTTAATCTGGAACAATTTTCACTTGCGCAGTTCAATTAGTTCAATCAATATTTAATTGTAACTCAATAATGTTGTATGTAAAATAAATTAGTTAATATAAATTTGAATGATTCACATTTATGATAATTTTATTGTGAATAATCTAAATATAAGATAATTTGTCTTTCTGAACACAAACAGCTTTACAGTAGGTAATAACATTTGTGTCCTATGTGTCTGCTTTTTAATTATCTACACATACTACTTTAAATAATGAATTACTTTTTACTGACAACCATTAATTGCAATGAAAATAGCAGTAGTCTCCTTCACTAAATCACAATGACGTCACCACGAGCGATTTGTCTAGTATTCTTAGAATGTAACTTATTGTTTTAAGTACGAATATTTTCTCACTGTTTATTAAAGTGTAATTTTTAAAGTCATTATTTAGTAAACTTTTAATACTTCTTAAACAATAGCAATTAAATGTCTCACACACACAACTGTATTTTTTTAAATTCAAATAAAATTGCCACACACCAAATCAAGAATATATAGTGATATATACCTAGAAAATAATTTTTAAATTAAAAAATAATAAAATTTGCGATAAGAAAAACGAAATATCAACACAAAATTTCTAAAATCCTTTGAAATATGTTACTTTGCCTAGTAATTCTTAAAAGTATTCACTTCTTATTATTGTAAATTGAGATGAGCTAACATAAGAGGAAATTTCCAAAATTTGAACGTTTTTTCTAAGTTTAGGGGTGTTTAACATTCAGTTGTAAGCAGTAGTTGTATTTCAAATTTATATAAACCGTATATACAATAAATACAAGATAATGTTCTTTGGCTAAGAATAATGTAATATATAATGTTGCCCCTATTATTTCAGCAAGTCTTCAGCTGTATTTAATGGGATTTATGTCATTGCACGTCATGTTTTGTTGCCCCTATTATTTAGGCATGTCTTCAACTGTATTTGTTGGGATTTATGTCATTGCACGTCATGTTTTGTTGCCCCTATTATTTAGGCATGTCTTCAACTGTATTTGTTGGGATTTATGTCATTGCACGTCATGTTTTGTTGCCCCTATTATTCAGGCATGTCTTCAACTGCATTTGTTGGGATTTATGTCATTGCACGTCATGTTTTGTTGCCCCTATTATTTAGGCATGTCTTCAACTGTATTTGTTGGGATTTATGTCATTGCACGTCATGTTTCATTGTCCCTATTATTTAGGCACGTCTTCAACTGTATTTGTTGGGATTTATGTCATTGCACGTCATGTTTTGTTGCCCCTATTATTTAGGCATGTCTTCAACTGTATTTGTTGGATTTTTTCTTATATAAATGATAATATTAAAGTAAACGTGAACACACACACACGTGCAAACCTTTAATTCATATGATCTCATTGAGTATTGGTATCCCTCCACGGATCTTAAATAATTTTCACAAATTCATTATATATTTATAATAAAAATTAACTAAGATATATCCACAATATTTTGACTTAAAAAGATCAAAATATTAAGCACATCTGTTGTAGCATTGTGCCAGATAAACTGGCAATATGGGGTACGCTGCTCCACTTTTTCACCTGAATCATAATTTGGTGTGGAGTCCGACTTCTTCAGTCCACACTTACCCTAGGTACTCGTTTATAGGGTAGGCAACCATTCACAGCCCATTCATACAACGAAAGGACAAAGACAGGAGAGAGAAAAGTCATCCATGGTGAACTGGGATTCGAATCCAGGATCTCCATATCCACAGTCACGCACGCTGACCACTACTTTCTCCTTTAGAGGACAAATTTATAAATTAAATCATTATTTTTCAAATTATATAATTTATTTCATCTTTAAGTAAACAAATACAACCATTGTTATCAAATCATTTTTAAATGGTTCAAAATTCAATATCGATTCTTTATCGTACATTTCAATATTTATTAACCCTTTAACTAAAAGCCAATTTTTGTACGGATTTCTAAAAAAGGGGAAAATAATCTGTCGTTGACGCGGGCCTGATTTGTATGAAATATGCTATTCTTCGCACAGATTGCGGCTGCCACACACTTAACGAAATTCAAAAAGCTTCCTGAATAAGTGAAACAGTTCATTACATCGTATCATTACCTGCTCTTGTGCACCATAATCACACCCTAAATAATAAGTCCGGACGAGCGAGAAAAAAAATGCGAGCCGTATGCCATCGCCAACTGCTCCTGATGAATTCCGAGTACGTGTCGCACAGGGACACACTGTGTCCTGTCTTTCGCACGCAGTGACAATTTATCAGTGGAGAGGGCAGGCAAGCCGCATGAGCGCCAAATGAGGCGTGACGATGCCCTGGTATCACAGTACTGGATTAACTGAATTGAATCGGGAACAGGCGCCTGATTGATAATGGACAGAACGGGCACTGAATCGGAAATTGGAGTTATATTTCCAGACTCGAAATAAACCGGAGAGGAGATAATATGTGGGCAGTGTGGTCACAGTCCGACGAATCTGGCTTTGAAATGCCCGTACCGTTTTAGTTACCACTACCGAGAAGGTCGATTAGTTTTAATTTGGAAATGATACGATTTGTTTCCTTTTTCTGTGTAAAATACTAAATTATGTGTCACAATAAGAGTTGAAGATAATTTTTTTTATATTTTTGCATTCTTGCAATTAAAACTCATGCTAAATTGTTAAAAGAAAATTTTTATATTTTTATAATCCGTATCGATTTTGACATCTTTATTTTTAATTTTCATCTCTTAAATTTTAGTTTTTTATTACAAAGTATATATTAATTTATAAGTATCAGCTCATTATTTCATCGTATCTTTTTGTACCGTAATCTCAGTAAAACCATTCCGAACTGGATCACTACCGAACTTTGTTTCAGACACGAAGAAAAATTAGCTCTATTTTTATTAATGGAATTTTAAATCATCTTTAGTAGTCCATAATATTATCAACAGAAGTCTTCGTTTGCAATAAGTATAACATAAATATACACAAAAGTAATATGAAGTAAAGGTGGCATATTTTTGATCTGAAAAAATATTTTAACCTGTTATTGAAAATAAATTTCATGAGGCCAAATTCTATGCTACTTTACAAATGGATAATATATCATTACGAATTAAAATTTATTAAGATAATGAACTCTATATATGATAGGAATTCTTAGTTCTATAATGTTTTGTTATGAGTTCTTTATTTTATGAAATTTATAAAATTATTCTAAACAGTTCAATGAATAACTGAAACTTTTATTGCTTGAAAGAGTAAAGCTATTAACTATCTGCGCATTAACATCAAAACCAAGTATTGTAGTAAATGATTGTAACTGTCAGAAAATTCTAAGAAAAGACTTGTTGAACTAAAAACAAAGTTTTTTATTTTTCCACACATATTATACGACAGTAATTTGGGTAGGTAAACGTTTTCAAAAATAGACCAGTGAGAGCAAATAAAAATTCCCTTTTTCATGTCCAAAAATTTAATTGTTTGACCGTAAAAGTTAAAATATTGATAAACCAACTACATAAATTTCATGTAAACAGAGTTTGAAATTGTATTTTAATAATAATTGCATTCTGTTAAGTTTGGTAAAGAAACTATATCTATTTGAATTTTTCAAACATCTTGTAATTAAATTTTTAATTTTTAAACAAATTAAATTGATAACTTTTAAAGAAATAGAATGATCAGAGTTTTATAATGCAAAAAACCAAATTATAATTATTTTTCTATCAATAATTTGTATTAGAAAATGAGCTGTCATAAGTAAGTTGATAAAACTTCATATTGTAACTATATACTACAAAATATAATCTATTTAACTATTTCCAACAATTTTAATTAAATATAAATAAATTCAATGGGAAAAATTTATTAATTTCTTAAAATATTTTTAAAAAACTACGTTATTCAAAGTTAAATGTTTTTCACACACAGTTAAATTACAAACTTCATTGCGTTTGAGAAAGTTTATAAGAAATAAAAAAATCTCTATAATAATTATAATAATATAAATTTTTAATCACTGCAGTTTCTTAAAAATGTATCAAATGTAGTTTTAAATTTTCAATAGTAAATCAAAGATTATAATTTTGATGAACATCGAAACTAAAATATTCGGTAATTATTCTGTGAAAATAAGTAACAGAGCATCTTTATCAGAAAAGTATGCAATTAATTTATCTCAAATACACTGAAGAATGCTATTCAAACCAAATTTTCTTAAAGAAGTCACCAGAGAAAGCACTTACGGCAATCGATAATAATATTCCATTGTTAAAGCCTGGCAAAAATCGCCGAGTTATTTCTTCCAATTCTATGAACTTCTTATCCTTTTAAAAGGTTTCAGCTTTAGACCACATTTCAGCCGCATCAAAAGAAGATGCCATCAGTAGGGGCGGAAGGAATAAACGAAGTACCGAAATTCAATCAATTTGTAACCGGCTTAAAAGAATCTATAAAGATGGCTTGCAGCGTTACGGGTGTAAGTCTCGTCAATTGAATCAGGTTTATGATGCTTAGCTTTGTTGTGCTAAGTTGTGCAAAGATGATTTTTTCCCCTCCAAAATGTGCTACTTTATCTTGGGTTGAGCATAAATAAATTCTCGTTGAGGTGAAAGTTTTTATTTCTTAATAAAGTATTTCTAAAAATACAGCTAATTATGATAAATTTAATTCATTAAGTTGTGGTAAGATCATAAAAGAGGAAAAATTATTTTTATACATCTAAAGAAAGATGGAGAAAATTTAAAATAAATATTAAAATCTAAATTTTTCATTGGATGATTCGTTTCATCAAATAAAATAAACATCTTTATTAATTTAAAACAAACTTGTGGGAATTTTGTATAGTATCATTTATATAAACAAACTTTAATTCCTTTTCTGATTGAATTAATAAAATATAATTTTTACACGTACAGTTAGTAAAATTTAAAAATAATATTTGATAAATTATCACACTAAAAAAATTAATTTATTTTTATTACTAAAACTAAAACATTTCAATGCAGATATTTAACTAAAATTGTGACTAAATATATCTCAGAACTTTTCCTCTCATGCTGTTAAATTAGTAGCTTATCAAGCAATAAAAATAATATATTGAATTAGTTATAATAAAAATAAAGGCATATCGAATGAACTACTTAGGAATTAAAATTTAGGCATTAATCTTATATTTATTAACCAAATCAATTTGATGAAAAAAATTTTCAAGTTTTATAAATATTAACATTTGGAAAAAGAGATTTTCCCTTAAGGTAAAATATAGCTTTTAACTACATTTAAAAATGCAGTACTTCTAAATTTTTATGGAACAGAGGGGTTAAAAATGTGATAATATATAAAGCAATGAAATATAATCGTAAGACAAAGATGAATATAGCTTTTAAGATTAAAAGTAGGGTTCCTCGGAATTTCAAATCTCTGTTTATAAAAACAGTAAGAAATACTTCAAAAATCACACAACAAATCTAAATGATAATATTTAATCTTAGAAAACTTTAAAATTTCATGACAAAAAAAACAGTAAACAACATGTGATTATGTAAATAGATCAATCTTAAAATGAATATTAGACTTTTTAAAATGTAAAAGCGTTCCTTTAAAACATCAATAAGATTTTCTTCTCGTAATCTTATAGTCATCTAAAACACAACAAAATTGCAACTTGTCGATGGTTATAAATATGATACTACAATGGAGAGTGATTGAAACTTTTTTCACAAATATATTTATTCATATGGTTTTGCATAGGAAAAAAATATTCCTAGATTTAAAAGCATTGAAGAGTCTTGCACAATTAAAACTTTACTGAAAACTCTCCATGCAGTGCATTGTAGTGTAGTGTAATGTAGTACATACATTGTTAATAATAATGTGTGCATGTCATTTTAAGTAAACCCAATCTGAAGTGAAATAATTGCTCTCTAAAATAAATAAAAAAAGTTAACATTAAAAAATTTATATCTTCTCCAGCAAATAATAACTAAGTAAAGTTATATGTTAATTTGAAATTTTTTATAACTGTTTATATATTGCTTTTTGTATCTCTTAAAATTTGTAGTCTCATTGAGAATTTATATTAATAATTATCATTTCTAAATAATCATCTGACATATTTCTTTATTTTCAAAAAATAGTCTGAGCAAAAATAAATGAGTATCAACTGAAATATTTTGAAAGATATTTAGTACTTAAGAATAGATTATCTTACCATAATGGAATAAGTTAAAGTAAATTATTTTTTATATTCGTTCACCTTATTCCTTACAGTGATATCACTTCTACCATTAAACATAGAACCAAAAAATGCGTATTTAATACTTAATCTCATCAAGTACCATTAGAGTAATGATATTTAGTCTTATCCATCACTATTGAACTGATAAAAATCACTAAAGTTAATAAATTATCAAGTTTTATTTTAAGTTTTATTTTATTTTTATTAAGTCAAGTTTTATTAATTTTAGTTTTACCTTAATTCATCACTGCCTAGGCACTTTTTAAACACAAATACCAATTTTAAAGAATTGATTTATTAAAATGGATTCTCAGCAGCAACAAAGCATCTATATGGAAGTTTAAAAGTGAAACAAATGCATCAATCAAAGTATTAATCATTCAGTCAAATTCGGATGCAATATAGATTCAAATCAATATAATCTAAACTGGTGTGATCTCTGATGGTAATACAATATTTAAATCTAAAGACAACGAACTATTCTTGACGAAATTTATTTTTTTAGTTTAATAGATAACTGGGTTTTCTTACCAGTCTCCGAAAAACTTGCTATTCTTCCAATAATGACAGTTCAAATCAATTATTATTTTTACTTACAGCACACACCAATTTCCTATTATAGTAATAGAGTGATTAAAACAAATTTCTGCTCAATGATGAAGCAGATATTCAACAGTGTCTCTCTTGTCATATAAAAATTGATAACACATTTCCGATTTAAATAGCTGCAGCTATTGGTATTTGGAACTTTCTAGGATTTCTTTGTCACTTGTGATTTTGACTGATTATAGAATAAAAAATACTTTTGAAAAATAAATTAAGTCTAAAAAGGGTATGACTTAATTTGATTAATTGGTCATGAAATGATAAATAATAACATTAATGGTTAGATAGATTCAGAAGATTATATGGCTGTTGTGATTTGACTTGTATATATGCGCTCTGCACGGCACAGAAATATCAAGATAACAATTGATTTTAGGCATTTGTTTTTAGCTGGGTGTCAAAAAATGTTTCGATTATTGGAATGATAATTCTGGCTTTCAGATCACCAATTTTCGCCATTCTGTTATAGCAAGCGATATTTTTTTAGGAATCCCAAAATTTCTGCATGTTTATTCCAGAATGAGTGGATGACCAACATTTGTAGCCCAATATTGCAATGAAATGATCCTTAGATATTTATTTTTATAAAACTCACTGTTGGATCAAAGCCAGGATTATAGATGAGTTACAAATGTACATAAAATTTGCGGTTGCTATAAAACTGCGAAAGTGCTTATTATATTATGAAAAAGAAAAGCCTTTTTATTGAAAGATTAATATAGCATCTTCTTCAGTAGTAAGTTAATTAAAAGGAAAAGAAAAAATAAAACAACAGTTTAAAAATATCGGAATAGTAATGAAAATATCTTAAGGGGAATAAGAAAGAGAAATTTAAATTATACGTTAACTTTATTCCAGTCATCTTCAGTCGCTTTGGTTGATGACGGCTAGCAATTTTTTGTTTCATAGGAATTGTAAAATGTATAAGTATCTAACAAAAAATGTTTAATGCAAAAATAGGTACCCAAAATAAAAGACGAAATTTTCCATAGACAACAGCGGCAATTTTAATAGATAACACGAAATTGTCCACAGATAACGAGCAAGATGATAACACAAGCAGCTTTAATTTATGATACAGGAAATGGAAATCTCCAATAGGAATCTTTACTACCTTAAATAATATAAGATATTCAACGAATAAATGCCATATGTGTGTTTTCATCTTCATTACTTTATAAATAAATATAAAGATGTGGTTTATAGACAAACTGTATTTCGCGATGAATACCGGACCATATATTATAGCAAACATACACTATTAGGTTGTTTTCTTTGTGATTTATCCACATTTCTTTACATTTATGACAATTAAATGAAGAGGTAATGAAATGTAAAGTAAATAAAAGAGTAATAGCCGTAAAATCACTAAATGAACTTTTCTTTAACTTTACTGAACACTAATCAGGTTTATATTATTTAAAATTGATCAAATATTCAATATTGGGTATATGTTTTAAGCTGCTGGTAAATTTACCTCTTCTCATATAATGAGTCTAAACTTATACATTAGTTTTCCAATCTGAAATCTGACGTCTAGTTTCCTGGGTAACAATCTTTCTATTAAATTATAATTATTTTAACAACTAATTAATAATATTTAATTAATTTATTAAATTCTATTTAACTGTAGTTATATATTTAATAATTTATTATTTTTATAAAAAATATAATGAAGAAAATATTAAATATAAGCAATAAATAACCACTAACACTTTTATTTTTGTTTCAGCTTGACTTTTAATACTAGTATCAATATTAGTAGCATCACTAAATATTTTACATATTATTAAAATTAAATTAAATACTCTCATTAATGTTTAATTTGCCTTAAAATATTTTTTTAAAAATACTGTACAAAGTATTATATTAATATAAAACTACACTGTTTAAAGCAAAAATAAAAATCTTATTATAATATATATTCATAAAAATATATGTATTTCCGACGATCCCATTTATTGACTTTTAAACAAATATTTCATCACAGCTTTTAATACAGTCGTTTCTATCTATTTCAAAGAATATCAATCATTCATCGAAAAGCAAATACACTATTCAACATCATCAATTATTCATTGTTTATTTCCTAAAAGCCTCTCTAATTTCTTTGATAAAACTGTAATCTTTTATCTTTAATTTTCCTCTGTCAATATAAATATTCAATATTTACAAAAGGCGATATACATTGTCAGCAAACAAGGATTTCTATCAGTGAATTAATCTTATTATTCTAGGAAAGTTACAGTCACACTATTTCAAGACAGGATAACTAAGTATAAGCACTTGAACAAATTTAATAAGGCTCGACAATGCTATTCCCATTTGTTAAGTTGAGCAGTTTGCTCCTTCAAATCTACCGAGTAAATCAATTAGAAACGAGGAATATTAAGAAAATATTTTACTTAAATATTCTGTTTGACTTAGAGTTTAATTTTGTGTCATAAATAATTAAGTGATAAGATTATCGTCGTATTGGTTTCTGAAGACATAGAAATGGAATAAGTTGCAACACTATGTAAAGATAATTTTAAGAAAAGATATAAATAGTCCCAATATGTAGGCATAAATTCAGATTAATTAAAAATTTATGAAAGTACTGAAGATATTTAATACTTTAAGTGTCTAACATGTAGTTGTGAAGACTTTAATTCATATTTAATAATACTTATAATGAACAGAGAATTTCTGACCAAATGTATGTGTTCAGCCAGAAAACTTTACAACAAATATATTGATCTATTTAGTATATAAGTTCAAAAAACAAAATAAATAAATATTAAATATATTTTAAGCATATCAAGGCATTTTATTTTCAGAACGAACGAATTTCAGGTGACAGATGTCGCATTCCTGCATCACAAACGATAGTGTTCAGGATGACCAATATAGATGAAATCTTTAACGATTTTCTCCAAAATTAATAATTTAAGTCATTTTAACTCTCAATAAAAGTTATGATTATTATTGTAAATACTTTCATGACAAATTAAATACATACAGTTAGAGTAATTATAATTTTTACAGGACAAAACGATAATGATAAATTACATTATAAAAAATATAACTAGGAGTTCAAAATATGAAAATTAGGTTATTGAAATAAGTATGAGTGTGGGGGCATATAGTTTTCCAAATAGATAATTTCTTCCTCTACATGAATGCTTCACAGTACAATCATCGTTAAATAGATCATTATATATGTTTAGTAAGATCGTTCTAACAAATAGATATCTAATTTTCTAACAGGATGCACATACATAAACTATTAAAAATGTGGTAACCCATTCCTATGAAACAAATATTTAGAGAAAAAGTTATCAATTAAAATACTCTATTAACTGTTACCGTTAAAATTGAAAAGCGCTTCTCCAATGAAAAATTAAAATGTATCTTAAAAATGTAAGAAACAGACCACTGGTTCTCGAAAATGTGACCTAAGCATAAAAATAAATTTACTTCTTATTTACTCATATCAAGGAAAGAAATTTTTCTTACAATCAGAATTGAAAAATTAACATCAAACCTAGAAGATATACCAAGTCACTTTTAGAATCTTATCTATAAAATCCAAAATTTTATGTGCAGGACATTACTGCATGCAATGTTATATATATATATATATATATATATATATATATATATATATATATATATATATATATATATATATATATATATATATATATATATATATATAATTTTTAATTTACATAGCTAGCAAACTATTCATTTCAGGTGCACATCTTATAATGACAAGAGCTCTATACTAAAACTATTACGTGAATATTCTTTTCATCGTTAAATATAATGCTGTTAGTTACTGTTTACCATGAGAGTGTCCCATTGTCTACAGCAAAACGATGGTTTAATAAGTAGGAGCATATTTTGGGAAGTGAAAAGTCTATAAAGAGCAAGGAAGATAGATAAAACATTTCCATATTCGGGAACCCGTCTGTTAGGACAGCTATGTTAGAATTTTCGTCTTCTGTAATACGAAGACATGGTCTGCATTCTAAGAATAAAGAAGGTAAAACTATGAAGGCCAAATATCTTATACTAGCTTTCAGATATTATGTTGTACATTATGGTGTGTCAAACTGCTATTTGCGATGATAGCGAGATTGTTAGATTTCGCTACCCGAGAATCACTTTAAAATAAGGAAAATAATCCAATAATATTTTTCCTATGACCTTATTTTTTGAATAAAATTGAAGAGAAAGCATTTTTTATAAAGTTTCCTATTTTACATGACTTTCTTTTAATTAAAAATGTTTGATACAATAAATATTTAAATAAACGGTGGCCGATTAGTGTTGCATTTTAATTTGTAAAATTGGATGAAAATGGATGCAAAAGTTTAAATATAATTACGAATCAAAGTATGAAAATGATCTGCAAAATGGATAATACAACTACTTTACATGACATGGAAATGAGAAAGGATTGAAATTTTTAGTTTGTGAAATCATTATTTTAATACAAAAAAATATCACACTTAAGAGAAAGTATACGAACATTGCATGTTAAAAACATATAAATATTTATTTTATTTACAACGTTATAGTTTTGATCCTTTTGTTTTATTAACAATAAAAATGAGTTTCAATTGTTTTAATAAACATTTTATCGTAAAGCATTCTATTTTACCATAGTACTAACGTTCTCAACATACAATAGTTCTAATTCTTCTCAAGCAAAACAAAAACGACAGTTGTTGATCACCACTATGCTTCATACAATCATTTAAAATATATTTCAAAATATTTCAGCTTCTAGATCCAGTTTTCCTCATTGAAAACATCTGCCAAGACTTATTAATAAGTTATAGGTAGTAGTCATTTGGCACTATTGTGTATTAATATAAAAAGTGCATTACAAATTCTAATTTCAAAGTTTTCTGATAATTATCATCAGGAACATAAGTCAAAATAATATATGTATTAAGGTTAAAATCATTGAGGAATTAATGATTAAACATATTAAAATAAATATATAACAGTTTATTTTTTATAAACGTAATTTTCTTTTTATATTTCCATTTAGAAAAGTTGAATTATCTTTTCTTAAGGAGTCAAATCAATATTACACATGACTTATTTCATTTTAACTTTGAACAAGAACCATACGCTCCGTCATCAAGATGATAAAGTATTTCACAACAGAAACATCAACAAAATGAACAACCTTTTGGAGTTAAATCAATAAAAAGTGAATGAACCGTTTGACTTTGCGAAAGAGTCAGAAACCCACTCAGCTTCAACGGGGAGGGTCGTAAGAATGAAGAAAAAAGAGGTCCCTAGACAATGTTATCCGAACATAAAAACTATATATTGGAATTTGGAGGACAGAATGAAGTCGTTATTCTCCTCCTTTGAGAATACTTATGCCTTAACTAATCATCGACGATTATTAGCAATTAGCATAATGTGGCTCATGGTCGCTAATGGCGATTGCTAACGATTAACAATCATAATAGTTCTTAAGGCAATGAAGAAACTACATAGTAAAGCAATTTAGTACAAAAATCGGTGATGTAATAAATGCCTTGAAACATAAAAATCTCGAATTAAGTTTAGAAGAAACTCTTGAGGAATAAAAGAAAACAGCTTGTGGAAACATTTGTTTGAGCTATGATGTTTTAGTGAGAACTTGATGTCAGTGTTAGGTTGAAGAAGAATTAATATGAAAAGTTGAGTTTATTACTCGACACTTTATTTCTAGAAGGTTCTAAATTAGGTAAAGAGAATAAGAAGAGACTTTATAAGATATAGATCGTACATAATTAACAAGAGAAAAAGATAGCTACATAATTATAAATTTTACTAATGCGTGTGTTTTCTTAAAAATATATGAGCATGATATATATATATATATTCTATATATTATATATATATTATATATATATATATATATATATATATATATATATATATATATATATATATATATATATATATATATATATATATATATATATATATATATATATATATATATATATAATGGTTAAATTATTGGTGGCAACATTATTGGTGTGTAACATTAATAGTGAATATTTAAGGAAAGCAATCGAAACAAAAATAATTCTATATTGGAATTATACCATCTAAATAAATTTAGATTTACGAGAAACATTTTTTCTGTTTCTACTACAATTAATAACAATAATCAAGAAAATGCAATCGGAATAATGAACATGTTTTTAAAAAATCATGAAAATCAAATGTAATTTTCTAACAAATTAATAACATCCATCTGCTAACTGTTTGATTTATAAGTTGTTCAACACTCGTTTTTGACACACACTGGCTAGTTAGATTAGGAATTACATTTTGAAATAGATTCCAAACCAAAACAAACTTCGACTTTTGAAATGATAATCAAACAAATTATAGAACAGAAAACCAGAATGCTACTCGACTGCCAATCCAATGTATGTTTTTCAGAATTAGTGCAGATGCAGCAAAATATAAAATTGTTATTTAAGAATTTAACCTTTCAAACAAACATCTCTGAAACTGAACAGCATAATTTTTTTCTTTGGCGAAAAATTATATCTTTAATTTATAATAGTTCTAATTTTAACTGCTATGTTAT
This sequence comes from Latrodectus hesperus, assembly GCA_037975125.1. Classification (NCBI taxonomy): domain Eukaryota; kingdom Metazoa; phylum Arthropoda; class Arachnida; order Araneae; family Theridiidae; genus Latrodectus; species Latrodectus hesperus. The sequence continues at coordinate 50,881,206 of CM075852.1, read as the reverse complement.
CGCAAGAGAGTAATTACATAAAAAGATGAATCATTGAAACTGAGAAAGAACACTTCAATTGAAAAAGTTACATACTTCATTAGAAATCAATGAATAAAATTTTGAAAACGAATGTTTTTCAAATGTAAATTTTTTAAATTACATTTCTTTATAAGCTTCTGCAAAGTAAAATTTCATCTCCCTCTTTCTCTCTCTCTCTCTCTCACACACACACATACACATATGCACGCACGCACACAAACGATGAAATAGTAGAATATATTAAATATAATAAGTAAAATGTATACAAATTTTATATTAAGTAGTATTTTTACATCTCATTTATGATAAAATAATATTAACTAATATTTTTTTCATTTGTGCATATTACAAATAAATAACTTCTCTCCAACTACTACTTTAGTGTATTATATCAGTATGCAATTCAACATGAATTGTAACTTTAATATACAGGGTGATCTTTTTTAACGTGACAGTGTTTGGAGAGCCCTGTAGCGCGATCTAATAGCCGGAATGGCACCAAACTTGGTATTCAGACTAATCAAGACACGGGAAAAATTCCGTAAAAAAGTTTTAGTTCAAAAGTCACCGTAGAGCATTTTGTGGCGCTTTACAATGTATAAAATGGGAAAAAAGACAAATACTGACACATGCAATCGTATAATTAAATTATTAATGTTTATTTATTATATTAACTTTCCTAGTGAGGAATTAGACCACATTCCATGTGAGCTCCGTTCTCAGAAATAACACCGTGCATTCTGCGGACAGCGTTCCACACAGCTGAACGTAACATGTCACTAGGAATATTCTGCACTGTCTTAGTTACATTGTCCTTTAGAATAGACAAATTTGATACTCCACTAAAATAAACGTATGTTCCGGTAACGTGAGAGGGTTGGCCGATGGAGCTCGTTTACTTCAGCTAAGATTATTTGTCGGATCTGTCTACTACTTGCTATTATAGCCCCTATTACTGGCACTTTCATCGAACAACATTTGCATTTTGCTTTGATACCTGTGTTTTATGCTAATTCTCGTTATTGTAAACTACAGCAGCGCCACAAAATGCCCTAGCGGTAACTTTTGAACTAAAACTTTTTTACGGAATTTTTCCCATGTCTTGATAAGTCTAAATACCAAGTTTGGTGTCATTTCGACTTTTAGGTCGCGCTACAGGACGTTCCAAACACTGTCACTTTAAAAAAGATCACCCTGTATATGCAAAACTGATATAAATTTCAGGAATATTGATAGTATGAACAGTAATATCTTTATCATTAGTGATAGAAAGAAACGATATTCATCAAATATGAAAACTTTGATTGGTAATAATTATTAGTAACAATATAAAAAATAATTACATTCTTTATTACTGCTAACAGTTTCATTCATGAGTGTAATAGGAATAATCACTCTTAATGCATATATATATATATATATATATATATATATATATATATATATATATATATATATATATATATATATATATATATATATATATATATATATATATATATATATATATATATATATATATATGACCTCTCAAATCGGTTGTGCATAAGCAAAACAATATAAAGATTTACAGTGTATTTGTGAAACGTAAGCAAGTATTTGCGTAGAAAATTACTATTAAACTTTATTTAGGTATTATTAGTTACTTATTATTTTACGTCCTATGTGATATGTATTTAAAAAAATATGTTACATTTTATTAAAAATTAGAAAAACTATACATTATTTGTAGGAAAGTGCTTTGCACAGTGATGTTTCCTTTATGAAAGAGATGATGTAATTTAATAGCTACACAACAAAAATAATATAATAAAATAATATATATATATATATATATATATATATATATATATATATATATATATATATATATATATATATATATATGGGTTACAGAAATTCTATAGATTTATAATTTGTATCTACAAAAAAAAGAACAGCTTCATTAATTTCTAATATTCAATCAGTAATAAGCTTTTTTTGAAGTATTTACAAATATTATAACAATGTTAGACAAGAAATAATCATAGCTGATGCTTTCCTTTCAAAATTTTGCCAGGCTTTCTATAAAGAAAATATCTGTAACAGCTTTACTATTTTCAATTACATGAGAGTTTTACTGTAATAATTTGTATATTTTTAATGATAGCTACGAAAAGTATTCTATTAGTAAATACAATTATTATTATATTTCTAAAATTAGACATTTTTATTTTCTGTGTAACATTTGAAGTAATTTATTAACATTTAAAAAAGTTTTAAATCAAATTTCAGGTTTATTTTACATTTATCAACTCGAATTTTATGAAAAACTATATTAAACATCTGATAAATAGAAGGAAAGTTTTAAAAAAAATCGTAAATTAAATCAGAAAGTTTGAAAGAAAATATGTTTCGAGAAAGAAATTTAAATTGCTTATTAAAAACTATTCAAATATAAGAATTTAGTTTTAAAAATGAACTATATTAAA